>CM029538.1:17675176-17920050 GCA_017141395.1 Laodelphax striatellus | reverse complement strand
AGTGACTGAGATAGAGACACTGGAATGTAGAGGCAGATAGAGAGTGAATGAGGGAGAGAGAGACCAATAGAGAAAGAGGTTGCTAGAGAGAGGAGAGAGAGGAGAGAATGGCAGAGAGGTAGGATCTGGTGGAATGGAAGGCTTTTCGGGTGTGATTGGATCTATTAGCTATTGGTTTTGCCTTACGGTCCGATTCCGCCAATCAGACGCTTAATTTGCTTTCCTTGGCGGATCGAGCAGCTATTTCTTTAACTCAAACTGTCAACATAACAACATAGGCCCATGTACTCAGGTACAGTGCATTACTTACAAGGCTCAATAATGTGTTGCCCTAATTTATAACAAAGTTATATATATATGTTGTGGAAATCGATGGGAAATTCAGTTATTTGAATTAGTGGTTTGCGGAGAATGGGTTGGAATCAGAATGCATTTGGAGATTTGTTGAGAAAGTGATATTCATATTAACATGCTTATTATGGAAATGTTGACCAATCAATGAATTCATAGTGGAATAGAAAAAAAAGTGGCATAATTATCAATCACTGTCTGGGAGAACTTGCTGAAAATGAAAAAAATATCAATATACGAAGAGAAAAGACATCTAGTACAGATTAGAAAATCAAATTACAGAGAAAAAAATGAGAATCGAGAATGGAATAAATACAAGTAATTTCAGTATGCTAGATTGTATGAGGAAAATGAAGAAAATAATAGAGTCACAAATACATTTCCAGAGTCATCATTTTGGCACGTATTCGTATTATTCTGAGATTGAGAATTCCTTCTGAAATTTCATTTATCCTCAATTCATGACCATTTTTGTAGTGGATAGATTTGCCATCATCGAATTAAAAATCGTTCCATTTTCAACTTCTTAGTGGATACTGAAAGCTAGGCTTGCTACGACCTCACTATCATAATCCATATAAATATAATACTAATTAGAATATCTCACTAATCCATACTTACTAGATTGAACATCACACTAACTGAAGTTGAATTTGAATGATGATGAATAGTCATACTAATCATATGGTAAATTCATGATTAAATATCATGCTAAATTGAATAGATTGAAGACTTTAGGCGCGTAAGCGCAACAGCTGATGATCACCATATTAGCTATAATATATAATAATGATTACTACAATATATAGTTAATAATAGCAATATTACCTAATGTGACTAGATTGAAGATGACTCACAGTAGGCTTGAAATAAACTTATGCAATCTATGATACTCTACTAGAGAAGTAGGCCAACCACTCATCAAAATCAGAAAAAGTAACAGCAGAATGGGGTTGCAGACTAGGTAGCCTCAATTTGCGATAAATTCACACAGCACAGGCCTCGGGTGGTGGAAAGCCACAGGCGGAGCGGGCGTTTTGGATATGACAGGACCTCAACCGCAGGCTGGCTGCAATGTTGACCGGGTGGAGTGGGGTGAGAGGCCCCTCACAAATGCAAACAAGCTTTCCCGTCCAACAGGGGGCAGCACTCTAGTGGACTGTATTTGTGTGGTTTTATGAGTTTATCAGGGAAAATAACCGAACATTTTATTGAAACTTGGACTTCAAGCGGAACTGCATGCAAAATTTGAGTTAAATTTGATTCAGATATGGAATTTGATTCATAATTGATGGATTCTTTTTTCGATTTCCTCTTTTTCCAAGCATAAACTAGCACACTAATTCATAAGCTGTATGAGCTCTTCAAAAAGAATTACAAAAATGTTTTGTAATTGTGACTTTGTAATTGTAAAAATTAGGACTTGGACCTAATGCAGAATAAGCCTACAGTTGAATTTGATTAATATAATAATATGGAACGAATATTGTTCCGCCACTTTTAATGCTTTTGTTTCTGTTTTCCGATTTTTTCTACCTCTTATTATTATTGATAGAAAGCTACACAGTATTTTCAAATGATATGAAATAGGAGGTTGGCTGTATAGTTAATTACCTATCAAATGAGTGAATAAATTAATATCAATTTAAAACTCGATAAAGGCAGGCCTGATTTACTCAGGCACACTAGGCACTGGGGCGGCACGTCCTAGGGCGTCTGGCCTCGGGAGCTAAGTTATTTTCTGTTTGTAAATTTTTCGTTTTATCCAAGTATTAAGAAAATTTTCAAACTACTGGAGTATTAGTGGTGAGTCATTTAGGTAGTTTTGTAATTATTTGATAGTTTGTTTTGTTGGTTTGATAGTTTTTATTTTTGGACCTCTGCATCTGCATACCAATAGAATATTCCACATATTCTAATAATAAAAATGAATTATTTTTTGCAGATATTGATCAAGATTCCTCTTGTGTTCAATTTTCATCTTTCAATCATTTTACTAGTAGGCCTAAGTTTAAATTTTGTTCTAACAACTGAAATATTTAAATACCCCATTTATAAAAACTAAATATTTTTGTGATTGATGATTAAGTTTGTCTATGAGTTTCATTGTCAGTTATTTTTTACTTTGAATGAGCATAGGTACATTTTAAAATATAATAAAAATCTAAAAGTAACCGATTGTTGTATTAAATCCATCATTATTGACTGGTAAATTTGGTTTTTATCATCATAATAACTTATATAATATACGTAAATAATATATAGCCCAATAACATACATAATATATATATAATATCTAATATGCCAAGGGGCGGCAGCCGGAATAGTGCCTAGGGTGAGTTAATAAATGAATATCAATTTGAAACTTGATAAAAAGGATTTACCGTAATATAGAGTCATATATAATTCACATTACATCAATTCAAGACACAAATAACCAGATACACATTAAAGTATATGGTACCAGGAGATCCGAATCGGTACAGAAATGGCAAGAAATTGTTACAGAAGATGACACTGACATTCATCACAGTCATCATGATCAGTTTCATAATACATTTTGAAATAAAGTACTCGTAAATGCCATTATTAGACTGAAATTACACTGATTAATATTGATTTATTACGTTCATCACGATCAGTTCCATGATAAATTTGGGCTCCATTAAGGAAAATATATACTTGCATTAAAATTTCAGAAACAGGTGCCATATTATTGAACCTCCACACATTTGTTGAGAAAAGTATAATTTAACTTGAAAGAACATTTTACGAAGACAAGAATAGTTGCAATAATTGAATAGAACAGAGAATAAGTAAGTCGGACCAATCACGAACAAGAGCCACATTTTTAGACGACACACCTCCAAGCTCCGTCCACTCTCTTCCGATTGATGCAGCTTGTGTTTCTGAATTCTGACGTTAGATGGCAGTAGGTACTGGGTGAAGAGCAGCAGAAGCAGACAATGTAGCCACGCCTCCGTGCTCCACCTACTCTCACCTGACCTGATTGATCAACTGGTTTCTGGATTCGACTGATAGATAGCGTGAGGTACTAAGTGATGCACAACTTTCTCGGTTAATTCTTGTAATACTGCTCAATGAACTAACTCATGTTTGATGTAAGAGAATAAAACGTTCTGATAGTATTGAACTAGAACCTGTTTTCAAAAGTACAAACATGAATTTCGTGATTCAAAAATGGGTGATAACTTTAAAAAGTTGATTTTTCTTAACAGTTCATGAATTCAATCCAGTAGAACTACAAACGCATTCCAATGTCAACCTTCTATTTAGAGTGACTTGTGAAAGAGTTTAAAATTGGTAGTGAATTTCGTTTACTAGACTTCCTTTGAATAAAAGATGAAGTCCATAATTTTGCATAGTTAGCATGAGAATCGTTGTTTCAGAAACATTTTGTTTCCACTACTATTATTATTAGCGTGTTTTTATTATATGTTTTGTATTCATTTGAGTGTTTTTGACTTCGTTTCATGCTCTTGGTGAGCCATACGATAAATAATAATTATTATTAGCGTATGGCATGGATTGATGGGGAGACCTGAAGGTAGTTTCCAACAAATACAATGAACAAAACAAAGATAAACACATGATATAATAAGATCGCTGTTTCGAAACTGTGCCACAATTCACTATTATTGTGAATAGATGCAACAAGGATGAACCTTAATTTGGTCTCACAGTTGAAAGATGTTTTAAAAATTACATGATTATTAATTATCGGTTTCTTTTACTATTTTTCCTGAAGAGCATAGCTACAACAGCAATGAAATCTTTAATTCTGTACTAACTTAGTAAGAGATATGATAAGGTTGTTGTAGAACAACATTGTGTCTGGTAACAAGTTTGTGCTGAGTAAGCAGTTTTAGGTGGTTTGTTACTGAGTTCAATTGAACCGTCCCCATATCTGCAAGTTGTGTGAGCGAGCATCAAGGGATAGAGTTGCAATAAGGTTGGGGGAGGGGGCAAAAGTTCAGTTTGGGGGTAAAACGATCCCCACACTTTGAAGGGAGGGCATGGTCTGATCGTGTCTCAGGAAAGGGCTTAGGACTAAGCCTTCTAAAATGAGAAAAATACGGGGGGGTCGAAAAAGACTGAGACAAAATAACAGAGATAGAACAAAGCTGATGAGATTGGAGGGGGGGAGATCCCAATACCATCCTCTTTGAGCCACCGAGAAAACAGTGGGCTTACCTTCACAGGGAAAAACGGTGAGCATGACTGCAACTGAATTTCTCAATAATGCTTCAGCTTCAACTTTTTCCAGCGGTAAGCAATCAGATTGGTCAATCCTTTTTCACTAAAAGTGTATACGTTCAAGCCAAGGGAGCAGAAATAATATACAGTTCTATGGTACAAGGCTGAATGCATCTGAATGAAATTAGAAGGGGTCGATGGAAGTAGAATCGAGGTTCATTCAACTTTAGAAAGCGGAATGTTTTGCCTAATTACTTCTAAATGTTTTAATTGATTTATTGAGAAACTTGAATGTTATTGACGAAGTTCTAGATTCTACAGTGTATCTCAGAATATATTCACTGCTAATATGAAATGATTCTTTAAAAGAAAACTGTCGTATTATGGAACGTAGATGTGAAACGAAAGGGTTCTTTTGTTCTGAACTGTTGATTTGCTCGAAAACATGGGATCGATTCCTCCAAAACAAAGAAAATATATGCAGACCTCTTAACTATACAGTAGCTATATTGAAAAGTATAGGTATTCTTCCGATATTATTATCTCAATAGAATTGAAATGAGTTGTACTTTACATTGGGAGTCCGATCCCTCAAGGTGCATGACAAATAACTGAGAAAACTGAGAAAAACTGATATCGATAAACTGAGAAAAGTTTACAGCTCCATTACTCCCAGAAAATACTGTAGATTGGTGAAATTGTAGATTATACAGTATATCTTAGAATATAATTCACAGTAATTTAAAGATTTCTATAAATATGGATTCCTTGTTTATATGAGAGATATCTTTTGTATTCTACCCCTCCATTACCTTTCAATAACGTCTTTTGTAATACGCATATTTTCGTTTCATCTAGTCATATCACAATTAAAAAGTGATGTGAAACACAGAGTTAAGTGTTCATCACAGAGTTCATCACACAGTTAAGTGATGAAACACGTGGAGAAGACAGTGATAGAGAATAACGGGCTACAGAAATCAGAGAGGCTGGAGAGGATTTTATATTTGAATACTCTTTCTTTCTCTTCTCAAACTTTTTCTCCCTCTTCTTCTTCTCCTCATACTCCCGAAAGAAAAATCAGGTTGGAAGCGGAACAGCTTTGGAACTGTCGTCGGGGCTGTGATGTAATAGGTGGTGGTGGTGTGACTTTTTGTCCCTTCTACCATTCATTCAGTCATTCGTCTTGATCTTTTTTTTTGTCACGGGTCGCTGAGGTCACAAAGGAGACGAGTTAGGAGAAGAAGAAGTAGAGAAGAAGAAGAAGAAGAGAAGAAGAAGAAGAAGAAGAAGAAGAAGAAGAAGAAGAAGAAGAAGAAGAAGAAGAAGAAGAAGAAGAAGAAGAAGAAGAAGAAGAAGAAGAAGAAGAAGAAGAAGAAGAAGAAGAAGAAGAAGAAGAAGAAGAAGAAGAAGAAGAAGAAGAAGAAGAAGAAGAAGAAGAAGAAGAAGAAGAAGAAGAAGAAGAAGAAGAAGAAGAAGAAGAAGAAGAAGAAGAAGAAGAAGAAGAAGAAGAAGAAGAAGAAGAAGAAGAAGAAGAAGAAGAAGAAGAAGAAGAAGAAGAAGAAGAAGAAGAAGAAGAATATATGGAGAATATTGAGAATATGGGTGTGACTTCAAACCCAATACGAACTGATGGTGAAAAAACTTTCTCTTACAGCCGATAATGACTCAATCTATTGTCCAAAAAGTCATGATTTGCTGCATGCAGTATATATGCTACTGATTCAGGGAACTTCCGACTAATGTGTGATTCATGCAGAACCATCATTGTCTCTTATTCATATTTAAACTTGATGGAAAACAAAAAGGCTTGCAATTATTGCTTGGATCTCAACTCATCTGTAACATGTCATGTAGTGTATTATGGAAAAATCAACAAAAATCAGGGCTGATATATAAAAAGTATTGTTTTTCGTGAACACAAGCATTGAAAACATGTGGATCATTCTCACTCTCTCATTCCATGCTAACTTGATGAGTTACTTTCATTCCTGCAAGACTATTTACATATTTAAATATTTTAATGGAGGAGAGGTCTTTTTTTTTAGTAAGAATGAATCTAGAAAAGTAATCTACGATTAAGATTTCCAGTGTTTGAAACATAATAATACATCAAATTGAGTCTGTTAGAAATCAAGTGGAGGAATATTGTAATGGTTATCTATGAATTCAACTATTCTTGAGTGTTTCAGGCCAATAAATTTTTCTGTAATCACTACTAGACTATAGTATTGACAGTTATAGAAAAGTATTGTAATTTGTAAATACTGTATTTATTCGAAACAGAAGCCTTGCGTGTTTCAAACCAACTGAGACAATATTCTTCCCATTCCCGCTCGATATTTACGTTTGTGCAGTAGAAAACTCACGTTTCTATGACGATGTCGAGGGATAGACTTGTTTACAAGCCTGGATTGATAATGAATTGCCTCATTTCAACTTCTTGCAATGTTAAAAGTTTATAAGAATATTCATCCGCATTAAATTATATGCGTGCCTCATACTGAAAAAAAAAATTATATACATCAATTTTTTGTATATATTCATTTGTATATATTATTATATATTTGTGTATATTTTCAGGCTTGTAAACATTTTCAACATAGCTGTCAAGGAGTAATGAATTGTCAATCCAAGTGCCTTGATGAAATGAACCAAGTTTATCTCCTTAATTCCATCATACTGGGACCTAGCTACTGTTCAATAAGCTTTCCAGGAATCTATCAGAACTATTCTAAGCCCTCTTGGGACGAGGTTTAGATAATAGTTGGAGAGAGTAGCAGGTTGGTAAGCAAGGAGTAATCTTTCTTGGGTGGGTCGGTCGTCTTATCTATAGTCCTCTCTAACGAGTGATCTACCCTCTCCTCGCTTTGAGATCAGTCCTCATTTATCCTGGGTGAAATTGAAAGCCTCAATCCCGAAGATATCGAGTTTCCACTGAAATCTACTGAATTAGATCAGGAGAAACTGATCTAATCCGTTCTGGAAGCCACTCGAAGCCGGCCATTGCGTTGCTTGATTCAATATTAATCAATCATGGATAGAAAGACTGACCTTGTTGGTTCAAGAAGGCTGTTCTTAATAAGAGTTTTAGTCGTAAATCCAGTACTACAGGTAATCTAGTACAATTGGGGTAAAATTAAATTCAGAACATTTTGAAATACTGTATAAAATTATATATTTTTAATGGAGGAGAGGTTTTTTAGTGAGAATGAATCTAGACGACAATTGAGATTGCCAGTGTAGGAAACAGAATATTGCATCAAATTAAATTAATTTGTTAGAAATCACAAAATTAAATATTTTAGAGAGGTTGAAACCAATAAAATCTAAGGAGATTAATAGGTGAAACGGGGGTAACAATTATCTATCGAATTACTTTAAGTCAAGTTACTGATTAAAGTGCTGCTATCCTGCTAGCATACACGAGTTTTTCGTTCAGTTTCACATAAATCCATCTGAATTTAACCGCCGTAAAATGATGTCATCTAACGGAACCAATGCAACAGATGAACGAATAAGACGTCCATGAAATGACGTAATTTACGGAGGGCAATTTTTTTGAATCCAATTGAATTGGATTCTTTTGCGTTTGCCCAATACTGGGAATCGAACCATCGTTAACAGTAAAAACTTTTTTGTGATACTGTAATAGAGGGAAAGGATACTTATATTTCTTAGGAGGGAAATAAACTTAATATTTATGGGTAATTCTATGCAATATTATCGTCATTTATTGATCAAAAACCTTCAAATTCCAGCATGGATTACTGCAATATTTCACAATGAAGTGAGTTCAAACATATTGATCCAACTCACCATATGGCCCATTTACGTTGGGCTATTGCTTTGGAGGCCTCCACGTGCGTGGGGCGTACAGTAGTAATAAGCGAGCGAATGCTAATGTTTTTAAAAGCCTCCCTCTATTCTTTTCAACCCTTATCTCCCAGTGTACAGGTCCAGAAGGGCCAATGGCCTAATCCTCCATCTCCCTCCTTGCAATTTGCTTCTTCTCCCTTTCTCTTTGCTATCACTAGTCTACTCATTCCATGATTCCCCTACTTTGTCTTTTTCGATTTGAGAGGAAGATATTTCATTTAGAGCTCCAGTCATAGAAATTAAGCTAAAACGACGAGGAGAATTACTGAGTATAATTGTTGAATGATGTTTTTTCTACAAATGATCCTTAGTTTGACGTCTTCATACTGGAGCATTGCAGTCTCATAATGTTGATTGATGATTCAAACCGAATGATAGTATTCGAACATTGAACATTGAGACTGAAATATAATTGTTTTGTTTGATTCAATATTCGTTCAGCGTTCTTGTTATTTAATTACTATAAAAAAATGATTAATTAACAATAACAATAATAATATTTTGATGAATGATAATGATAATTCAATTAAAAAATGGTAATTAATTGTCCATAGTTGAATTTCAATGATTTCTCTATTATTTTTTTTTGTTTTGGTGTTAGAGATTCAACAGAGCTTCTGTTAGGGTGGGTCTATGAGCTCGGGATTTACTAGTTTATCATTTTGACTCGAGATGAACTCTGTTGTTGGACTCATAAACCATACGTTTAAACGTTGGGTGTTTCCCTGCGATAATATTGCTCTTTCACGTCTGAGACTTGCTTATCTCGAGCTCATAAACCATTACTTACTCACTCACATTTTTCAACTCATTTTTAACGTTTGGCACAAAATCCGGTTTAGCCTCGAAATATAGATAGACCAGAGCTTATGAACCGCTCCTTAGTGTAATTGTATTGGTTTGATTCTTCTGGTTCGTGAATGATGAAGTTGTATCTGGTACATAAATACCAGGTACAAGAAGAAACTCAATGGAAAATGTCTTGAAACCAGTGTTTTGTACTTCAAAATCTGTCTCAAACACTTCAAGCACCACTCGATTGAAGGCAAGACACATTGAAGTACAAAGTAGAGTAAACGTTAAGTGTAGATTTGTGGTTGGGCAATTGAAGGTAAAGATTTTGTGCAAGATAAAAGAGCGCTGATTACTAGAAGTGGTGGCGCCACACAAAAGCAAAGAAACTCGAGAGAACTAGAAGAGAGTTAGCTACTTCATCTGCTGTGAGTTGAAAGCGCTCTATAATGTACTCCCTCTCGCTGTACCTTGGAAAGCGTTCCTGCCGGTGACAGATTCGCTTGAGGGGTACAGTGAGGAGGAGGAAAGGAGGAGGAGGAGGAGGAGGAGGAGGAGTGAGGAGGAGGAGGAGGAGGAGGAGGAGGAGGAGAAGGAATAAGGTGTGGAGGAACAGGAAGTGGAAGAATTGTAAAGGAATATAGGGGATGAAGTGTGGGGGAAGAGGAAGTCAGAGCTTGTTCACCGCTTCCTAAGTAATATCCGGCGACAAAGTTAAAATATGAGGGCTGTTGTGGAGAGAGGGAGAGACCGTGAGTGTGAGGGAGAGAGAGAGAAGATCTGATCGAAATCCAGCATTTGGGAAATTGGGAGATTGGGAGTTCTATTGATGTTTGGGAAGTAAGCTTCTTGCAATATTACCGGGATTCGATGCATAGTATGTTTATTGAATGTATGTGCGTTGGAATGATTTGTAAGATTTCTTCGCTTTCTACTTGTATGCCGTGTTGTCACAAAGCATGTAACTTAGTGAAGAACGAAAAATATCCATTATACTTCAAATTCATCCAATTGATGAAGAAGAAAATTTCAGAAGCTTATGTTCAAAGTACCTTTAAGGTCGGCCGGAGGTGAAACATTTTCTCAAACCCTGGAGTTTCAAAGCATGAACAACTGTGTAGATCTCGTGGGACGGCTATAAAACATTATACTTTTTCAACTGCTTTTTTGTATTGCTTGATACACGTTTGTTTCGCCGTAATTGGACATCTTTTTAAGTATGAGAGTATCCAAACAGTAAGTAGTAACAAGTAAATATCCAATGTCACAAATAAATTCCGCCTAATATTCCATTTATAATTGTGATTGTATTATTTTTAAATTTTTATTTATTGATACAATAAAAAATCATAGTTAACATTATAATCTGGTAGAATTATAATCATCATTATCTCATTAGTTTCGCAAATATACAGTCTATGTGTATGCATATGTTATGAATATTGTCTATATAATAATTATAAGATGGAATATTTTCTTTCTACATCAGACTGTATTTATCCAGATATTCAATCTTACACAGTATAAGGGCTCCCATTCACTCACAGGTCTATCTGTAGTCTGGGACTCACAGTTAAAACCGTGGAAGGTGAACTGTTGACTGATGAAAAACCTTCAAAACTGTTCGGACTGCAGTCCACTAGCATTGCTGCCTGCAGACCAATCGTTGAACTATTGCTCCGTGTAATAGATGGCACTGTGGGCAAACCACAGGAGTTTGGCTCACAATTGCTGCTTCTATTTCTAATGCTTCTATCTCAGGCTTTAAGCCTGGTTTTCATTAGTAGAGTTAGTGGTAGAGTAACTAGCATACTAACTCTACTCTACTTACTTGGTACTTAAAAACAAGTACTCTACCATCACTCTACTCTACTATGATCGTTTTCATTGGAAGAGTTCACAAGATAGTTAGTACTCGCCCAGGGAACTCTACCACTAACTCTACTTATGAAAACCAGGCTGAATTCAGATCCAACAGTCGAGAGGTAATAGTCAAGATCCTGAGTAAAAAATCTATAAAATAACAATTTTTAAATTTCAATGTTGGAATGCACGTGTTAACCACAAATAGAATCAGGATATCTAATTTTTTCTCCAGCATCGATAACAGTTTTGGAAAATTGTATAAAATCTCACTGACCTTTGCTAGTACCGTCTGGTCCTCTTAGAATAGTGCACTCCTCTATTGTGCCGAATGGCGCGAATAGCTGCCTGACATCCTCTTCAGTCTGTTGCTTACTGAGCATCCCAGCGAACAGCTTCCTATCTGCTTAGCGGCGCAATGAAAAAACAGAACAGAAAAAGAAATAGATTAGACAAAAAACGGGAATATTACTTTGAAAAATTAACAATTCACAGTCAACATACGTGGATAGATTAGGTTCATAAGAGGTAGGGTAATCTATAGAGGGATCAATTTATCTGAATATCTTGAGTTTTCATTTACTATAGATCTCATAATGTCTGAGAACCTGATAATGTCTCATAATGTAGACTAGGTAATCTATGGAGGGATCATTTTATCTGAATATCTTGAGTTTCCATTTACTATAGATCTCATAATGTCTGAGAACCTGATAATGTCTCATAATGTAGACGAGGTAATCTATGGAGGGATCATTTTATCTGAATATCTTGAGTTTTCATTTACTATAGATCTCATAATGTCTGAGAACCTGATAACTCATTTTCCTCTAGAATATTTTTATCCCTTAAAATTATTCTCATTTCATTATTTTCTCAATAAATGTTGTTAATCACTCGATCAAAAGCATGGTGCACAAGGGAGCTTTTTTTGAAGGTGATACCCACATGAGCTCTAGGCTTTTGCGTGGGTGAATACCCTGTTTTAAAACAAGACTTCTAAACATGAGTTTTAAAACTGTGACTTCTGTTTTAACAGGTAAAAGCTTCTGTTTTCATAAGCTTCTGTTGATATTTTTGTGATTCAACTCCAACTTTCAAATTAAAAGTTTATGATTTATGTAGTTTTATTTGTTTTCGAGTTGATTTCTACCCTAAGAAAAAAATTTCAATCATCATAAACTCCCATTACCGAAATAGAGAACAGAGATCCTTGATCCTAGTGCCTTGAAAACTTGAACTTCTTCTTATCAAAGAAGTCAACTTCGACCCTTATGTTAATCTACTAGAGAGAAGTATAGAACTCACTGTTCACATGTAAAATACAATTGAAGCAAGTTCAGAAGATAGCAACAGAATGGGAAATGAACCATTAAAAAATGATTGGATGAATCATTATGAACTCCTCATGGCAAGAAACAGGAGACAAATTAGTTGAATTGATGAGTTTCTCATTGAAGTTAACGGGAAGGAAGTTTATTGTTATTAGGACGATAAGTTTCAGCAGGATTAATTCGCTTCTCGATTCCACAGACGCTTATAAGGAATGGAAGTTATAGGAAGACAAAAACATTAGGAAACTTATGGCGTCTTATAATTTGTCACAAGCACAAAAACGCGGTTGGAATTCGCTTTTTGCTCGATCATCGGGGCGCAATCAAGAATCGTAAGCTAATAATATAACCAAGAAAGTTCTGATCATTAATTATTAGGAAATCAATTTAGTGGTTCAGAAAAGGTGTGTTTGAAGAAGGTTTGTCTTGAACAATAAATATTAGTGTAATAAATTTTGTTCCATTGTTGTTACTCCAATATTATTTATAACTTCATTATAAATTTAATATTGCAAAGTAATTTGACCTCTTTTTGAATAAATTCTAATTTGTTAATTCTCACTAATATTTTAGTAAGATAATTGTTCGTCTTATTTAGATAACTATTACCTATTTTGTAATTCAACCCAAAAGGTGATTACTATTTATAGATAACCTATTTAAAAATAGGTTGTAACATATTTGTGTTTCAGCCCTTTCAACCTATTTATAGATAGATGACCTATTTTCGGATAAATTCTCAAATTCCTAATTTTACCCAATATTGTAGTGAGAGGGGAAATAGGAATATATCACCTATAAAGAATTTTATTATAGGATATATTGATATGGTCCATAAAATTTCTACAGTATAACTACTGATAATTCAACCTTGATGAGATTGTTACAATTCATGGTGAAGGTTCATCCAAGGTGTCTTATGAAAAGTATGTTCAGATGGACTATTACGTTTAAAAAGAAGAAAGAGACTCAAAGAAGTACGTTTTAAAGGAGGTTTGTGTACATAATGTGTGTTATCAATGAGAAGAATTTTAAAATGTATTTGTAATCAAGGAGGTAGATAAGGCGCATTTTGAAGAAGTTTGGGAATTGTGTGTTATATAGCAGGTATTTCAAGATTAGATGTACAGTATAATTATAAATGTGCTATGTTTAGATAATGTGTATGTATTATGGAGTTGGTGGTTGCATGAAAAATTTATTCTATGAAAAGGGTGAGAGGAGGTATGGAAAAAGTATTAAGGTGTGAAAGGTATGTTAAGGTCATGTTTGTAAGATGAAATGAACGGGAAAGAAAATTACAAATATAGAAAAGTCGGTTGAGAAGAATACGATGAGCTTGAAAGAACGCAACAAATTTGAGAGACTCGTCTCATGGTTAATGGAATGTGTTCCCAGTCTTTGATTGATGAGTTTCTCCAGATTGATTTCAGAGATATTCTAAGTGGCCTCTACAAACTGAAGGACTCTGAAAAAACTCAGATTGTGTAAAAATCGCTAGCAGTGAAATAGATAAGGGTGTCCGAGCAGTAGGTTAATGAAGCTGATGAGATAAACTCCTAAAATGATGGCTGAGACCTTCCTCACAGGAAGTTGCATCAAAGGGGCTCAGAACACGCCAACATTGAAAAAGACCTTTGCTAATCTCTTCTTTCTTTATCACTCTTCATTGCTCACGATTTTTCTTGCTTCTCTTTAATCTCTCCTTCTCGTTTCTTGTCCTTGGAGTCCCTCTTTTGAAGACAGTCATGATTAATCAAGACTCCGCTATCCTCCATCTTTGTTTGGGGAGGGGTGATGAAGAGTGGGGGAGAAAGATGAGCGAGCTAACTTCTTCTTCTCATTATTCTTCACGATAGTTTTCTCCTGCTCAATTCCTTTTATTCTCCTTTGTTTTTTTCACGATATTCGTTCCACTTCTTATTTTTCTTTTTCGCACATTTTTCGTTCTTCTTTCGCTTCGTTAACTTTCTCTTCCTATTTATTGCTTCGTTTCTATTTCTTCCTTCTTCTCTGTACTCTCTTCCTCTTCTCCTCGTTCTCTTCCTTCATCAATCAATGTTATCAATTTTCCCTCCTGTTCCTTCTCTTCTTCCTCCTCCTCTTCCTCATCCACCATTGTTCTTTATAAATCATAATTTTTCCTCTTCTATCTCTCTCCCTTATTCTATCTATTATCATTTTCCTTCTTCTTCCTCTCATACCTCTATTGTCTTCTTCTCCATCAATCCTTTGTCTTTTCTTTCTCCTATCTTTCTTTCTCCTCTCTGTTCTCCTACTTCAGTTACTTCCTCCTCTTTTCTCATCCTCCTTCTCCTCCTTCTTCTTCTTCTTCTCCCTTTTCTCATCTTCCTCCTCCTCCTTCTTCTTCTTCTTCTTCTTCTTCTTCTTCTTCTTCTTCTTCTTCTTCTTCTTCTTCTTCTTCTTCTTCTTCTTCTTCTTCTTCTTCTTCTTCTTCTTCTTCTTCTTCTTCTTCTTCTTCTTCTTCTTCTTCTTCTTCTTCTTCTTCTCCTCCTTCTCCTCCTTCTCCTCCTCTCTTCCTTTCTCTCCTTCTTCTTCTTCTTGTTCCTTCTCCTTGATAATTCTCATCCCCTTCACTTCCCCCAATGACACCGTGACACCCCCGACTACCCATCACGAATTATCTTCCTACCCTTTCACCATTTTCTTCTCATTGCTGCTCTTACCCGGGGGTAAAATTATAAATGACTTTGGAGCGACACTGCAATAATATAGGCATGACAGCAGCAAAAGGGTGGGTCGTGGCAGACATGAGAGGCCCATTACCGCTGCCGTCATAAAGACAGACAGATATTCTCAGGAAGATAGTCAGGAAGCTCTCACACATTTGTAACTATATCTTTCTTGATATAATTCTCTCCTTTCCCATTCTCCTCTATTCTTTTTTCTTCCTTTCTTGCTCCAATCTTATTCCATTTTCTTCTTTTTCACTTCTCTCCCTCATGCAATTTTCCTTTCTCTATTACTCTGGCTTCCTCAGAAACACTCACAAGTCTTACATGAATTGGAATAGTATAACGGTTACTACTTTCTCATATACTGGGATGCACAGCTCTTTCGTTGGCACAGCCCTCTCTACGCTGCTATGTACTAGCAAAGTTAGTTATTAGGCCATAGGCATTGCTAAGGACCGGTCCGTATAAAGATAAAGCATAGAGGGCCTGTGCCTTTTTAGTCTTAGTATATTAAAAAGTGCTCACCTAGCAGAACACTTAACATTTCTAATTTCAATATAAATTTACTTAGTTCGACAAATTCAACTCCACTCCAGATTTTGCCGACATAGACCTTGGAAGTTCATTCATCATTCAAGTTATAAACAATAAGAAGAGGGGATACGTTTGAAGAATCAATGTGAGTAAAATGATAAAAAATCAGTCTTGAAAATATATGAGGAAATATTGTGAGTTACCTATGATGAAATTTTTCATTAAAGCATAGTAGTGATTTTTTGAATTAGCAAGAATAAAATACAATTATCACTGAGATAAGCTGGATTATCTGCAAGACAAGAATGAGAATTTTACTGATTTGGACTCACTTTAATAATTCTTCCAGTTCATTTTAAATAATCAACTTCGACCTTGCAGTGGGATATTGTACAGGATATCGTAAGTACAGGTTCAAGGATTTTGAATGTTAGAGCTCACGAAAATATTTCAAATAGTAATCACCATCTATCCACTGTATGTTGACATGCAAATGAATTACATCAGAAACAAGAAAAATAGTCGTTTACAGTTAATGTTCATTCTCAAAATTATTACGTCCATATCAGGGGGAAATCAATAATTGTTCAGGATTTTTTTTGAAAAGAAAATTATTGCATTCTTAGGTCTTAGTAATGGTGTAACAATTGGCTTGACATCAAAAGAATCAATCAATTTTTATCACTATGATTTGTTGTTTAGTTTTTTCCATTATTAAGTTCGTCAGAATCGATTCCACAGGAAAATTTTAATTTTCAATTTCGTTCAAACGACTTTCTAATTGAACATGGCAAAATCGATGAGATTTCCTTATATTTTTGGAATCGGTTTTTCAATATTCTTCAAAATCACACGACAGGTTTCCAAATGACACAATTTTGAATGAAAAACATCAATTATTATTGTAACAGCTCACATATGAAACGTATTCTAAGAGCAACAACGAGAACTTCCATTATCATTTTTCAACTAAGAACCATGCACAAACAGGCACAAAACTAAAAAAACATAGAATTTCCGAAATAAAATGAAAAAGATACACACAGAAACGACTATTACAACATTAAAGAAATTGAAAAATATCGAAAAACGTTACAACAATGTTAAAAGCGTATTGTTACAACATTAAAATGACCTTGAACATGCAAAATGAATTTTATGGAAAAGCTGAATGAGCTCCATAAGATTCATAGTCAATTTATTGCATGATGAGGGTGACTATGTGGAGAAAAATCACAGAAACGCATACGAAACAAACTACACGTCCATGAACCGGGTGCTGAAAAAATTGTGTAAGAAAATTTTAAGATTAAAATATCTTATCAAATGCAATAGTTGTATAGACATTATTCTGTTTTATTAGTTAGAGATGATTTTATCCATGTATATGCTCAACCCCAATCATGAATGTGCGCCTATTTTCCTCATACAATAATCCAACTTACAATAATTTTAATTTAGCTACTTCCATAATTTTTAAGTCGTTATAACCTAGTTCCTAGATAAGCTTCAAGACTGAAAGTCACTATGAAGGAAACTGTTCATTGAAATGTAAATTTAATTGAGTTTATTAATGTTTAGTACAGAATTCATAGCCTACTCTTACATAATACATTTAGATTAAGAATTAATAATTAATATCATAATAATTGTTCTCATTATACGAATTATGATCCTCAATTATACAATATTGTTGGATATTCAAGTGTTTGACAACAGTGTTTTGAAATTTTCACAATCATTCTGAATTACACGTTACTTATTGGTAAACATATACGGTATTTGTGATACTGTATATGGTTTTCACTTCTAATTGTTGTTGAAATCAAACTATAATTTTAATTTGGTCCTAAGGTGTTGTTTCATCAAGACAATGTATTCCTTCGCACAAGTTTGTTTGACATCCATCCTATTATCAAGAATATTTTGGATTGTTTGATGACGTGTTCGAGTGTTACTTGAAGTTTTCTCACATATGTAATTGAAATGTTCTCTGTAAAACTGCTTCTAGAATTAACAGTATTGTTGCCTCATTGCGTAATTTACCTTCCAGGACACTTTAAACAATTTATGATCATGTAATTTATGTGTAAAACAAGTGCTCTACATTGAGATATTCACTCTTTATAACGGAAAAATGTGGTACTAATTTTAAAATAATACTAATTTTTTGCTTAATATACCTGGGGCCTGTTGCATAAGAAAATACAAGCTAGTAATGCTAGTTGTCACTATGGTAACTTGACATCTGACAACTAGTATTAATAGCTTGTACTTTCTCATGCAATAGGCCCCTGCTAGAACTACTTTAAATAATAAGATGAATAAGAGTGAATAAGTTTATGTATCTTATGCAGTTTTATTTAGTTTATTGAACACGTACTCCACATTAATATTTTCACTCTTTAATTGTAACAAAGAATGTCGTACTGTTTTTCTGTAAATTATTCTAAAAATTGGGTTTATCAGATGCATTAGGACGTTTTACTTCTCCATATTTAAATCTGTACATCTCAATATTTATATGACCTCCACACTGCAACATCTACCCAATATAGTTTTAGGGTCGCATTCCAACCAGTCTAATAAGACACAAAACTTTTTACAACAATGAGAGGCAGCAGATATTGTGCACAAATTATTGTGAATTACACTAACATATTTGACATGACATAGTAAACATCTCTACCAAAACAAAAAAGTTCACATGACAGTTTTAACATCAGCCTAACGCTTTTCTCTAAATATAACAATCATAACTGGAATAACACGATAAAATTCTTTAAATTTGTAAAAAAATAGAATATAACACTTGAAAAAGCGGCAGTGCCTTATGGGAGAGAGCATTGGGACAGTGAAATAGTTACGCAGCCAAAAATTAATATTTAAACATAAAATTCTTCTGAATGAAATAACAATAAAGAAGTGATTGAGGAGAGAAATCGTAACTTGAATGCTATAATTATAATCATGGATTTAGGTTATCTAAACATCTTCAAATCCATTATAATATGATGAGATGTTTCCATGTATACAAGCAATGAATAATTATTATGTATGATGATTGTATTGTGGAAAATCAACTCTAAATTCACTATCCACTTCTTTTTTAAGTAGACATTGTTGTGCAAACTTCATCACGACAAATAATAAAAGTTATTATGCACAGAAATCATTAAATTTGTCTATTATCTCTGCATATCTTAAAAATGCTATAGTAGTGAGGTCATAAGGTTTCATAGCTAAAAATCGAAGCAACTATTGACTCTGTTTAGTTGATATGTACGTATTTCAGGCTAATTCATAAATAATCAATTAGCAAAGTAGTAACAATTCAACATAATGTTTTAAAGAAGTAGACGTAGAACAACAATGATATTGTGAATAAAATAATATTAATTGTAACAGTTGGTTATTTCCGATGATTTTCTGTTCCTCTTACTAACAAAGGTATAAATTATTTATCGTCCTCTGTGCCTGATAAATTCTCGGTTCTTGGCTTCTCTGTGGTTTCTCTGTAATTACCAAGTACTTTGAGAAACAGTGACAGCCCAGAATTATAAGGGAAAACAAATTAATTAAATTGATGACCTGTTTGGAACTCAAATCACGTTAGTAGCAAGATAGGGGATTATAAGTGTTAACTGTTAATGTAGTGTAGCCCGTAGCAAAGCGTGGTATACTTATTTGGTCATCGCCGGGTATATTTCCTATAGGAAGTATACCTGGCGATGACCAAATAAGTATACCACGCTTCACCACTAAGTGTAGCTTATGCAAGATTACTAGACAAAAGGTTTAGCCATCGTTGGTATAAGACGCAAAGTGGAGGGGGAACGCCAGCGTGACGTCACTTGAATCACAAAATCTAGACAGTAACTTGACTTCGTATACCGTTCACTCAACTCTGCTTTGAATAAATCGTCGTTTAACCCTCTTAGAATTGAGTTAGAATTTTCAAATTCACAGTACTTGAAGCGAATAAATCACTGATTCTAATGGTGTAATTAAATATACCGATTTTAAGTTTATTCAACTCTTATGAGAAGAAAAAGTAAACAGATTTTCACACATCTGAAAACGTGACATGAAAAAGTTAGTAAGCGAGGAATTTTCACATTTCTATGGTAGGCAAGTTTTGTAAGCGGGAAAGTTGTAGATAAAAAGATGAATTTAATTTTTCATTTGAACATTTTTTCTCTACGACCAGCCGTTCTCCTGATATTGTCGGCGGAACGTAGGCGAAACCACCAAAGGCAAATCATCGATTTGCTACTATACATGGTCATATTTTACTCAAAGTAGCCTAATCATATACGGTACTCACAAAGAACGAAGAAGTAAGCATTGATGATTAATCATAATATGAATGATTAAATAATGATTTCATGATTAATTAATCCACAGTGAATTAAGTCTAATAAATACAATTATTATTAAACCGTAATAATACCGTAATATACCGTAATAATAAGATGGTATATTAACTTACAATCGGAAGGCACTTCAATTTTGTGTTGCACAGGAACTGTCTCACAGGAATTATTTCACTCTAATAACTTGTAAAATTATATTTGACTTCTATTTCGATCACTGGTACTCGATTTCGGTAGCACAAAAGATAGTAGCATGATATCTAAACCTACATGAAATAATGTGTTCATCATTTACACAACTACATCTGAAAAAAGTCTACATATTAATATTTAAAGCTTTGATGAATTTGAAAACTGAATTTTTTTCCTCTTGTTTCTTCGTTCTCCACTTTCCATTCTTTGTTTCTCATTCATGTAATTAAGTCTAATTTAATGTTCTCGTACGTGCAAATTTCATTATTCTGTCATTCACTTGGGAATTACAGAATAATGTTTGTTTACAGAATTTGTTTTCTTTAGAATTCTCAAATAGCTTTCAATCACCCTACTGTTGTTTGAAACTGTATTCCCATGAATCCTAATGGATATATCATTCGCTTGATGTATTATTCTCGAAAATTCATCAGTAGGACATGTTAAACTCCCTCAACTCAGAGATTTAATCCAATCACTGTTGAAGTACATAGATTCTTTGAACTGGGCATCAGTCTCTTTATGAATAAAAAGAAAAATGAAAAAAGTCTCTTTATAAAATAAAAATATCCTGCAACATATTTTAGGGCTTTTTCTTATTCTTCTCGATAAAACCGATGAATTGCAATCATAAACCGATGAATAGCAATCATAATTTGCACTGAGCACGTGCTGGATTGGGGCATTTGGACTGAAGTTGTGATTCAGCGTACGTCATCGATGCAGTCCCCCCCACTCCAACGGCTTGTGGACAGAAATAGCATAAGCGATGGTTGAACCTTTTGTCTAGTAATCTTGTAGCTAATGATCATGTGAAATAATGCCGAATCATCACTTTAGTTCCTTGACATGATCCTTTAGATCATGGACCTTGACATTCTCAGTCTGTATTGTTCCAATAATGGAGAATAGATTATTGACAACTTACACTATTGACAATTATATGATCTGTCAGAATCTTACTTGGGCGTTAAGCTGAGCCCGCACTGCTGGGTTGTTACCAAAGAGAATAGAAGTAATAGTTCTCATTCTATACTCTCTGGTTGTTACCTGGATGATAGATGGTTTGTATATAGCTCATACAAAATCCATAATAATAGAACATGTTGAAAATTGTCACGGCCTTCTTTATAAGCTCCAACCATCCACCATCCTACAACCACCCACTTGCAGTGCGGCTCACGGAGGGAAAACCAAAGAGCAATGGAATAATTGAGAACTGAAATCAATTCGATTAATGACAAAAAATGTGTAGAATTAAAAAACGACAAATTGAAAAACCACTGAAATTGTGCGCAATAATCAATCATAATAATAACAACAACAATGACAGCAACAAGAATTCAAAATAGCTCAGAACATTATGAAATAATCGAACGATGATAATAATGAGCACTATCTAGGAGGCATAATCAGCCACGACACCGATAAAGTATTGCCATTTAAACGTACGAACGAACCAACGACAACAAATTAATATAGAGGAGCGATTAACAACAAAATCGGCGATGCAGCAGCCGCAGCACGTTCACCATTACCTTAAAACTGCGCTGCGCAGAACTAGATGCGCACATGGAAGGCAGTGACGTCACTGGCGGACAAGGCAGGTCAGCGAGTGAAGAGGAAGAAGAACAAGATGGCACTCTGCAAAAACAGAACAGGTCACAACGCAATCCCTGGTGATTGACACCGGGTCACTGACTACTCACAGGCACAACACCGATTTAGGGGGGCTGGGGTCTAAGGGGGAGCTACGTAAACGGCAACATTCACAAAAACGAAACTAGACACAATCAGTCACTGGTTTTGGGTTGGCAAACTTGTTACTGATGATGTCTAGATTTTAAAAAATACACATTTGAATTATTTTTAAATAAAATCTAGCTTCCGATCAATTTTCTCTTTTCTGATGCAGTCATTAAGATGAAAGAATTATACACTTTAGAGTGTAAAATTACTCATGTTTCTTGCGTGACAGTAATATTGTATTGTGTACAACCAGCACGGAAAGCCATTTGGTCTGATTTGCTCTGTTTGAAAACATAAAATACCAGCACGAAACTATTGTGGCGCAAAAAACATCAGTAATTTTCACTTTGAAGATTATATCTCTTTCAACTTGAGAAACTATATCATGAAGTCTCCTAAACAAAATGTACTGTGAGATCTCGGTTTCCTATCGAAACAGACTGTTCACTGTTTCACAGAGCTCAAACGAGAATATCAGAAGCGTTACTTTAAACCGTGATTGGTTGAATTTAATTTCAATGAATATAGTACATAAGGGTCAAAAAATCTATGAATAGAAGGTTTAAAATTTTTTATTTTTAATAACGGGTCAACCCCATACCAAAATCTCACACGTTCCAATTACTCTTTACCAACCGTGAATTGAGAAAAAAATGAAGTATAAATACAATTTTAATTGATATTGACATGAGGTAATTCCAATTACTTTTTCATGTGTTGTGTGATTTAAATTAGGATGAATTTGAACTCCTGGTCAGTCGATCACTCTCTCACTCACTATCTCACTAACATTCCACATCATCTGTTGCTCTCACTTACTCCCTCTTCACACCCTCGAAGTGTCTTTCTCTCTCCATACCCACTACTTCTCACTCTCTTTCTCACTCAATTCTCCTGTTACTAGTTATCTCGCGTTCTCTATCTCTCTCTTTTAAATTCTATAACAGTTCCCATTCAAACACACCGAAACCGTTTTGAATTATGATGAATGGCCCAAAGGGTTCCAAAATGATGAGTATCGCTGATCCTCCAGTTGACAAAAAATTTGGGAAATATTCAACTCTTCACTAAAGATCGTTGATAATTATTAAATTTGTCCGTTATGCGTTGAAATGTCGTCGCACTTTATTTATGCCGAGTTTTACAATTTACACTGCGCTTAGCCAGATGGGGGGTAACTGATGAGGGGGTAGGTTTAGTCATCGTTTCAACTTAATTAATTCAGAACGGCGTCCAAAGTTAATGATGATTGTACTGAAACTTTATCGCACTGACTAAATCAGTTTCGGTCTCTTTTCCGTTAATTACATTCTGATTGAGCTGGCCTTCCGCTAATTGAATTATAGTCGAGTGTTGTCAACTCTAACTGTAATGGACGCATTAAAATTGTCCGACTCGTTTTAAAACACGCGCGATTCCCTGTTGGCTTGCTACGGTGTTAGTAGCGCTGCAGGCGCGCGTTGAGCTTTCATGCTACGAGACCATAAACAAATTGATGTTGAAAAAGAAAATGGATTTCAGAAGTCAGTATTCCCAGTACAGGAATGCATTCATTTAATTGATTCCTCGATTAATTAATTTTGATCAATTAATCGAGATCCTGGTGAAGTACTATTCACAAACGGGAACAATACAAATTTTAATGTTAAGTGGAGTAAGATGAATTGAAAATGATAATTAATTAATCAGTATGAATCAATAAATGATTCGAGAAGAGAGAATTTGGAATTGAATTATTTATATTTATTAATATATTATATTTATTATTTATATTATTATTAAGCTCAAGCCCATCAATATTGAAGCATGATTCAGACGAACATGTATCGACTATAATCTATATGTTGTAGTGTTTTGACTAACAATTCACAAATATGTTTATGAATCTCTCTGAATAATTTATCAACTTATTCATTCACGGAAGTAACATCAAATGAAATAGAATGATGAAAACTGAGTGATAAAGCCCAGAACACCTCCCCTCCTTTGTTTTTATAAATATTTCAAATAAAGATTATATTTACATCCACTATTATTTACAAATTTCTACTCCCTTAGAACTATAAAATTACAAATAAATAATAACAATTGATTCAATAACACTATATGAATATATTTCAACCGAGCAAACTTTTAATTATACTGAGTATGATAAAATTGTACTAGGTATTATTTCATCGCAATTTTGCAATAATTATTATACTTTTTTAAACTATGATTAATCACAGCATACTATGATAACACGTACATCAATATTTTGCGATGTACAATAATGATGGACTCCGTATAAAATGGAGAATAGGATCTTCTGGTACTACACAGATAGAATGTCTATGACACAAAAATAATGATAACCATGGTCCCCATCGTTCCTCAACATCAGCCTAAATGGTAATTGATCAGACATGCTGGCGGCCCCAAATTTCGATTAATTCCCCCAGAGAGTGTACTGCCCTCGGCAGCAGGGCCTCATTCATCCCTTCTCCCTTCTGATGAGCCCTTCTAATTATCGGGCATCTTTCACAAAAGAAGCATCATCCTACTAATGAAGCCATAGTAACCATCTCCATTCTGATTAATAGCCGCTTATCTTATTTCTGAGGTAGAATAATAAATTCGTTGTAATTAGGACGCTAGATGTTTTCTTAGCTTCCACCTTGTTTGCGTGCTTTTCCGGTTGGCTTTCAGTGAGGCCTTAGAACAGTAGGATCGAATGCGGGCATTATAATGGATTCGTGGATTTTGATGCGTTTGCAAATTTTTGAATAAGCTCTAAATACCTGAAAAATATGACTGAAAAACAAGATATATTATCGAGATCTTTTCAAATATAAAAAAACTGTTCATCATTGAAGAAAATGTATACTGAAATCTTGATATTATTCTCTTCAAAAGATGAATCCATATTGATATTCAATTCATAAGTATAGAATGAGCTGAAACGTTGACCCCTTCACGACTTACAAACTTTAAAGCTTCGACTTCTTCACCTAAGAGAAAATAATTCTTATTTCGGGAAAATACGAGTGAAAACTTTATATTCATATCGAATGTAGAGTATTTATTCAAAATATGGAATTCCAAATTCAGAATTGGAATGGCATGTCTCTTTGGAATTGAAAAGCATTCTCAGTTCTTTAGTTCTTAGTTCTCGGTAAAGATAAGATACGTTTGGGAAGGACCTAATTATGCTAAGGCTACTTCTTAATACAATACATAGGCTACATACATTTTTTTTTCAAATAATAGAGTATATCTACTGAAATCGTCATATTTCTCCGTTAATATTATGCAATCTATAAATTTTCATTTGAAGTAAATCAATTAATGAGCTTTTGATTCCATCCCTATTCATAAAATTTCGAACCACACATTTCAAGACTCACTGTTCACGTACGGAATTCTACCTGATCCCATTACAAACAACAGAGTATGTGAGATCCTCATTCGCAACTTATTCATGACGATAGAGATTTCCCCAATCATTCGAAAATGAAACAATGCGATTTTATCCCAAATAAACCTATTATTTAGCATCAAATTCGTCTCTGTTCATAGGATTTCAAAATACACATCTTTATTTTCATCTTGATTGTTTAAGTTTAAAATCATCTCTAATGTCATCACAAACAATACATTCCCAGTTTCAACTACCCATTATACACAACTCAATTCCCGTTTAATTCCATTGTAGGTTACACACATTGTTTGAGATTGAGAATTTCCCGATTTAAAAATCAATAACACTAGAATGACTCACCGAGTTACATTTGTGTTCGAAAATTAGTGCCAGCACGAGATTAGGGATGCTGTGTGGGAGAAAGGGGGAGGGGGTTTTGGATGAGATGCGATTCTTGCTACTAATAAAAGGCATTGAACTGCAGGTGAGGAGAACGCCGTATAATAAGCATTTGCAAACTCGAGAGCTCTGGCCAAGAATTTGCAATTTACTTGCTGGCTGCGGAATTTAATTTGTGCTTCTCAACGACTTGCAACACTTGAGCGACTATAACTGCTCTCTCTTTCTCTTTCAATCTCTCCCTTTCTATTTCTCTTTTCTATCCCCCTGACTCTTCACTCCATCTTTCTTTCTCTCACCCAAAGCACTTTCTACGACTTGGTGCATACAAGACATGTTTCATCAAATTTGAGAAATACTGTAGTCTGCTGTCATTTAGTTTTAGATTTTGTCATGTTTCCCTTGCATAAAACTTGTAATCTTGTATTCAAGTATATCTTTCGTTAGTATTTAAAAGTTGTAAATTTATAATATACTACTACTAGTAGAAGAATATGAAATTGGGAAAAAAATTGCTCATTAGTCTTCTTAGACTAAATTGCAATATTAGGTGAGGAAGAAAGTGTGACTGTACAATATACTTTCTGGAGAACGTTTTTGAGAAAGAACCTGAATACTTTCAACAATTTTCCACCAAGTTGAACTAAGAATCGATGTTTTTATTCTTTTCTAATCATTCATCACAAATATTATTTGTGAAAATTTATATTAATGAAGATAGGGTGAGCTTTCGATGAAGAATGCAAGAGGTACACGTTTTGAGCTAGCATTGTTTTGACTTACTATCATGACATGATAGTTTCCTGGGTATAATATCTTACAAAACACATTTGAATCAAGTTTTGAGCTAGCATTGGTCTGACTTAATAATTATCATGACATAGTTTCCTGGGTATAATATCTTACAAAACACATTTGAATCAGCTTCTTGAGAATCTCCATTTGGAATTATTCTCGTCCTTTGTTTTTCTATAAGTGGTGTACATTTTTTCAATTCGAAGGTGCTCCTCAGTCCTTGAAGCTAGTTGCCCTCGTTAAATGAATAAAAGGGAGACTGGGTCCAATTTCAGCCCTTAGTTTTCTCGCTCGACTACCGAATAATATGAAGGGCGATTTAGTTGCTGAATCGTCACCCTTGAGCTGCTTAGCATTCCTTTTAGTTGTCTCCCTAATCTTCTTCTTCCTCTGCTCCCACACTCCCTTCCTTGAAATAATTAATATCTTGTTCGTGCACGCTAGAGTGAGGGAGATAGAATGACGGATTATTTCAGCCTTTCATGCAGGGGTCTCTAAGAAGATACAAAAAGGTTCCCCCTATGAATTAATTGCCCAATAGTGGTTTTGTTGTTAATTATTCTACCACTTTTTCTGCAATCTGTTCTTTCAAGTGTATGTTTCATCATTTTCATCATAACTCTTCAGCCGACACTGTCCAAAACACATTATATGAGAAAAAAATGGTTGAAAATTGTTAGCCTTCATCGTTCAATAATACCGTACCACAACAAAATTCCAAAAACATTACATTAAACTTACGACTAATCAATCCTTTCATCAAATTCTCTTCCTGACAAACGAAATTATTATCAAGATTGTATTTGTTCAATTCATGAAATGAAGATGTGAAGCTCTAAATACCTAAAGATCGATATAACTTAGCTCTGTATCAACTTTTATAATGATATATTACGTTGTTCGGGACGAGACCCACCTTGAATTTCAGTTGTCAGATCCACATTTCTCCACTTTAAAACTTCATCAGAAGTCAGTAATAAATGATAGGCATGAGAAAATGATCAATATTATCATTTCAAATGTATGATAATTTGAAATCTTATCAGTCCAATAGAGGCAAGAATAAGCGTTACGAGGTATAAGAAAGCATAGAGCCATAGTGGATGGAATTTCTCAGAAATCTACAAAAGCATATTGTGTTATTCATCCATCTATATATTATTTTATACATAGAAAAGCTCACAGTTCATTAGAAGCCTTATTGACATTTTCAATACAGAAGAAGATGAAAAAAATACTACTGTTTAGTTTACTATGTGAAGAGTAGGCTATTTGTTCCGTCATAGTGGAAGAAGAGATAATCCATTCATAATCCTTATTCGGTTGAACTATTATGGAGGTGAGATAACAGATTCATGTATAGAATTATTATTGAAATAAACCATCCAAAAATAATTAACCAACAATGTAAACCTCAGTAATGAATGCTATCATCACGTACTGAAACCCAATACGCTCAACCGTCTGTTAAATTGCACTTTTTCGCTCCTACCTCTTGCGCCCCACTTATTAGAGTTTAATTAGTTGGAAAAATCTTTTATTTTTGCCCTCCCCCACTCCCCTCCCCGCACAACTCAACCCAACACAAAACACCTCAACAGAAGTTGGAATCCCTCCTGCCAGGAGCATTGCATAATTACTCTTTAAAATGTTCCTCCAACTTTTCGTATCAAACTTCTTCCGTCCTTCCTATATACTTCCTCCTTTCGCGAAGGGAATGGTTTGTTGGAAACTTTGTTTTGAGATCGTCGTCTTCCAAGTTTGTTCTCCTACTTCTTCCTCTTCTTCACTCAGCACGCTTTCCATTCCTTCTCGAATAGTTTCATCAGGTTCTCAACAAATTCGAATACCGATGCCGTCGACTCTTGTAGCATACCTATACACAAACGTTGAGAGATGACTTTATACTCGACACAAATACTGTTAGCGAGTAGAGTTCAAATTACACAAGTCCAGGTAATAATTCTTGGACGAATCCTCATTTTATTCTTGTTTGTTGAAGGTGGAAAAGTTTCAAGTCGAACCCTGGTCCGACAGTTGATTGGAAATTATTATTTACTTTTATCATTTATTGGAATTTACATTTACTGAATCAGCAGAGTAGGGTTCGATTAGTGAACTAGGTTTTCACTCTAGTCCAAAGTAAATATTGAATTTTACTTATTTTACAAAATCAGAAAAGTACAAATAATGTTCCTGAGAAATATTGAAGCTTGTAGAGTGGGCTCTCTTCCATTACTAATCTGTTCTATTTATCTGATTCCATTCATAATTCTATGAATATTTTTATTTTATTTCAGCCAAACCATAAGCCTAGATTCAAGCCTTATCAATTAGCAGGCTACGCAGGAATCAAGTATACTTCAATAACCTAATTCATCCAATAATAACCTAATCAATAACCAATCAAATTTGACTCGAGTTTGAGGTTTTAGAAGCTTGAAGTAACGTAATTCTGCTAATAAGTTGTCAGAAATTTAAAAAAAAAAATCATTCATGATTTTAGATTATAATTTTTTTTTATCGTATGGCTTTTATTGGTGGGGAGACCCTTACGGGTAGGTTCCACCTTGACACATTGCACAATTTTTTGTGTCTTTTTTGTGTCGGTAACCCATCCGAGAGCGGTCTCGAATGTTTGTTACTTAACCACATGATTACTTAGCAACCGCTCTCACCGAGTGATTATCATTAAACAATAAGACATAAAAATGTTTAATAATTTTCTAAAAAACACTATACCTGTTTGTTATATGAATATTCATTAAATAGCAATTATAATATTACAGATCTTTCGAGTAGTTATTCCAAAACATACAACATCATTGTAGAAAAGATATAGGCGTACTCATTATGTAGGAGGAAATACGTTTGCGTGTTCTAGAGCCATTACTTAACTCAGGTGGCCGGGTTTACAGGAAACGGTACAGACCTACTGAATTTTCAAATCAAACTCTCACTATGAATACGTATTATCTTTTTTTAATCTATTATTTTGTCACCTAATTACCATTCATCCCTCCTGATTTCAGTCGCACGTTAGAAATAAAAATACTGAATATTCATGGTGGAAGAAAATATTGAAGGTTGTAAAGAAGTCATGAATTGTTATGAATTCATCAGTTATAATGTATAATCTTATAAATATAATGGTATCGATGTATATTGTATAATCAGCTTGATAATATTTTGAGTAAACTATTCAACGTTTCCAGTAGATCACATACGCGTAATTTATTCAATTCATCAGAAATGAATTGATCTGAATAGCTTACTATCAACCAAAATAAACTGATAAACTTCAGATAGAACTTCGACTATAGTAGCTGTGTGATTGCGGCAATGATTGATTGCTGTAAAGAGTGTGAGCTGAATAATTTACTGTGTACTGGTCAAATCATTCATAACGATCTTCAGACTGAGAAGCCTCGATTTTTTCAAACAACTGAAATACCTATAGAAAAGTCGAAAATATTTTCCTTGTTCCACTGAGAAGAAGGCTTTCCTTAATATTCTATTTGCTTCCAAATGTTCCTCATTAAAAACAAAGTTTGATATTTTTCATTGATTTATTTGTATATTTGTTTGATATTTTTTAATTTGCTTGATTGAGATTTGTTATTGCTAAATTGGATGTAGACAGACATAAGAGTTGTGATGGATGAATGTTTGTTCTTACAATGATGAAAAACTAGATTATCTGAAGCTTGGAGGTTGAAAAAGATAGAAAGTTAGTTGAAGAGAAGGTTAGTAGATGGTACACTAGGTAGGGGGTTACTACCTTGAACCCCCACTTGATAAGGGGGTTCAAATACTTAAAGGTGAAGATCCCAACTTAGGCTCAAAGTGAACAGTTCAATTTCACACAAAAGAGTTGAAATAAAGTAGTTTAATGACGATAGAAGTCAAGGAACTAATCAAGATCAGGCACACTAAGACCCCAAACATAAAAAAGCCTGACGATCGTTAAACACTGTATGATCGACTTCTTTCATACAAAACGAGGACAAAAGGCAGGCTCTTATATTATGTAGCCTCCTCTTTTGTATTCCGATAGTACTCGTATAATTGAAACGTTTCGCGATCTTTTATATTTCATTAGAGATGAACAAAGAAATAAAAGCTATCTGGGAAGTTGGACTTTACGATCCAACTTTAACAGCCTTTTCCACACTTACAATCACTCTACTTTACAGGCTACAATCGAATAGTAAAAACCGCCTTTTATATAGGTCTCACGAAGAGTGAAAAACTCTGCGAAAGAAACATTACGGTGATAAAAATGAGCTGGAATATTTCTACAGTCATCAAAGTTCTGTTGAAAGTTGAACAGTGATATGAATAATGAAGTGACCTTTTGTTTTTCCGTTCAAATTTCATTACAGAGTTCATCTGTGTGACAAGAAGATAAATAATAGTCTCCAAGAATTGTCCACCAGAGTTATTAATGAACAATGAAAACTATTTTTCACACCTCAATTTATTGTCAAATGCACTCAACACTGCAAGAAATGGCCACAGTCGAAAGCTTTGTTAAGATCGAAGAAAAGCGGCAACCGTTCAGAAGTTAGATCCTTTCTTTTTTATTAATTAGGGAAATTTTCTTACGCCTGTGTATGATAATCATTGCGAGGAGGAAATGGTCCTGCCTTTTACAGACGATGATACTGGTCCCCCCACTTTCTTACTTCTCTATCTTTCTCTTTCTTTCTCCCTGTATCGTCTTCATAGCACTTTCTTTCTCTTATAATTTCTCTCTCACTCACACTCTTTCACTGTAACCCTTCCTGCTCCCTACTCCCTCCCCTTCTAAGAAAAGCTCTAATGAACGTGCCGGTGTTCTTCAAGGAAACTTTCTTGCCCCCTTCCCGTTCTTAATTTTAGATCCCCTCTCCCCTCACGCCCACCTATCAACCCTGTAATGACCGCAGGCAATCTACTGGCTGGATTAAGAAGGCGTAAAGCCAATGAATATAAACAAAACAGACAAAGGATGATGTCCCGGAGAGAAAATGCAGGAGAGGGTGCGAGACGACAGGCGAAGATAGATGTAATAAAATTTTCAAAACGTTTGCTCGGTGTGAAAGATCGTTTCATTAATAGCCGCTCAAATGAAGAGAGAGATTTGATTTATTTCCGGATTAAAAGTTTCTCGCGTTTAAAGAATTAGTCAACTGACGTAAAGACTGCTTATTGGCCGCAGGGAGACCGTATTTTTCAGATTCTCCTATTGTTTTCAACAATGACTTCCAAAAACATAATTTTTTAAAGCTTTGAAACCTTTTCTTGAAACTTCCTGTATTCATATCTTTGTTTGTTCGATTAAAATGCTGTCCATTCTTGAAGTCCTAAGCAATTATTATTATCAGTTATTATCATTGGTCTCGTATACTTTCAGTTCCATAGAGTTTTCTTTGTGAAATCAGAGTTGTGTGATTGACAGTCAAGTGAAAATAACTATTTTCATTAATCTCATTCTCATACAACAGCATCCATTTTGTGATTAAGTAGTCATACTTATTGTCTGAAATGATGTGCTTTATTTAATGATATCACTGGAAGTTCACCATCTTTTTCAGCATTCAATCAAGGATAAAAATGATGAAATAGTAATATTATAGATACTTTTATTATATACTCTAGTAGAACATTTTATGAATGTGTTCTTAGAATTTAGTTTTTGAAGGAAATAAATTTATTTATTTATAAAATTTTTCATTTATTTTATTTATACTATTGGACAGAAAAGATCACGGTGAAACAATAAAAGCATGATGAAAATCACAGAGACATGAATAATTATCATCTCTTTCTAACTCTCAGCACAAAATGTTTATATTTTTATAAATAGGTCCATTTATATCATTCTATAAAATAATATTGGATAAAGGTGCATCCAGTGCATAATCAGGTCTCGGAGAATATTTTAAAGCGATGGAGCTCCCTGGGCTGATAATGATAGAAGGCTTTCCACGAAAGGTTGGTAATGTTTAGTATAAACTGAACTAATAAATAAATTGGACTTGAATTTAAATGGGGCTTTTGAATCTAGTTAAAAGCTTTCTCGTATAACTTAAAAGACAAATTAAATTGATCTTTCGTATCAATTATTGAACGTTGATAATATTTCCAGCACAGTAGATCAAAACTTGAAAATATATTTGTTTGAAATGTAAAAGAGTTGAAGATAACACATGAGCTCGTCCGAACTCAAGACCAAGGAACCGACTTGTTTCTTTCTGATACTCTCTTTCCTAGACGATTTCCAAGGAAAATCCCAGTGATCCCCACAATTTCCATCTCAACGAACAAGATCAGGAACTCCCCTCCATTGTACTTTTTCCACTGCCTTTTTTCGGACTCGAATTTGCATTCTTGACTGGCTTCGAGTTCGCTCAAGCTTGCTAAGGCGCACCCTGGAACTTGCTTATCCTTTCTCTTTTCCAAACTGAAATCTGGAGTCTTCAGCTCTGTATTAAGAGAAAGAACTGTTAATATTGTCTCAATTCGAATTGTCGCTACCCTCTTTCAAAAGAAACAGTCAGATTGAAAAGCGACCCTTCTCACTTTTTTCTCTCAAATGACTGAAATTAGAGATTGAAGGGAAGAGTTTTCCCAGGTTCTAGCGCTTTGTAGCAGCAGCAGTAAACTTCGTCTTTGATTGAGGCTCTGATATTTTGCAGTCAATTTTTATCAGATTCGTTGAAAACTATTAGATATTTGAATTTTTTATATATTATTATCTATTATATATTATTTATAATAGGTCTGTATCTATGCAATATATTTATTTATCAAAATTAGAAAGAGAATAAGTTTTGAACATGGCATCTGTGTTTTCATCCTATACCTATAATTGTATTATATTGAATACATTAACTCAGTTATCTAATTGAGACTTATGTTCGAAACAACTAGTCAGAATACTTCCTCATCCAATTAATAATGATTAATAATTATTTTTGAAAATACTTAATAATGAGGAAATTTTCATCAGATTTTTTATAACCATCATTCAATTATTATTGTTCTGATTATTTTATTACCTACTTGATAATAATTATTATTAGTAAGTAAAAACAAACTTACATCATGTTCCCTATCAAGGGATAATCATGGTTAAGATAAGGGTAATTATCCCTTAATTAGGGTAATAAAGGGATAATTTGGTTATGTTGGTGAAGTGGAACAACCCTACTCGGGTCTCCCAACTATTAAAAGCCATACGCTAAATAAAAATAATTATAAGGACATTTTCATTAAATTTTTTCCAAACTATCATTCAATTATTGTTTTGATATAAAATATAGAAGTGAACATACGCAACGATTGTTACTGGAAGTAGGTATTGCGAAATCAATTAGGCCTAACACTAAATTCTTTTTTCGATTACGTAAACCATCGGAACTGACGTCATGTCATAATCATACGTGACACAAACACACATTGTACAGGAAACTTGACAAAATGAATGGTGAAGGTGAGAAAGGAAGTATGAAGAGGAGGAGGAAAGGGGAAAGGAGGAGGAGAAATAAAAGGTGGTGGAGGAGTGGACGATATGGGAGAGGAGAAGGAGGTGGAGGAGGAGAAGGATGAAGGGGGTTGAGGAGGAGGAGTAGGAAGAGGAGTAGAAGGAGAAGAAGGTGGAGGTTTTGGTGGAGGAGAAGGGGAGAAGGATGAGGAACAGAGGGAGGATGAGGAAGACGAGGATGAGAATGAAGAGGAGAAGGAGGAGGATGAGGACGAGGGGAAGGAGAAGGAGGAGAGGGAGGAGAGAGGAGAAGAAGGAGAAGGAGGAGGTTGAGGGGAGGAGAAGGAGGAAGAGTAGGTGAGGGAGAAAGAGGAAGAGGAGTAGAAGGTGGTGGTGCTGGAGGAGGAGGAGGAGGAGGAGGATGAGGAGGAGGAGGAGGAGGAGGAGGAGGAGGAGGAGGAGGAGGAGGAGGAGGAGGAGGAGGAGGGAGGAGGAGGTGGTTGAGGAGGAAGAGGAGGAGGAGGAGGAGGAGGGAGACAATAGGGTGCTGATGTTGTTTTCTGATAATGAAAATGAAATATTAGGTTAGGCGGAAAAAATACGAGCTCGTTGAGCTATTGCAATGGTTGGGAAAGGGGTGAAGGGTTGGTAACTGGACTGGACTGGACATGGTTTGGACAGCATAGGGTGGCGCTGGGCAAAAGGTTTTGTTTGTCTGTTGTCCGTTTCAACAAAAAAGCCCATTCATTCTATCAGCTAGATACATCTTTCTGCCACTCACACACGCCCAGACACGCGATCTACACGCGCTCCAAAGAGAGATAGAGTGAGAGAAAGTGAGAGAAACAAAATTGTGAGAGCATGGACAACAACAATACGTACGACACAAACATTAATGTGTAATTCCATTTTCATACAGTTCTGCGAATTTCAATTCGTATATCTTCATTATATCAACATCAACTGCATTCGTTTTTGAAGAGGGGTTTATTCACAGAGTGGATTGTTCTTCTTCAAAAATGGGCAGTTGTTTTGAGGTACCCGATTGTTAGTTACAAATATGAGCACAGGAATGAGTCTTTGTTGAATGATTCGTAGTCCTTAAGGACACTAAACTCAATATTTTTAGAATGTTTTGTGATACACCTATTTCCAAAGTGAATCTTGAAGAACATAGAGGAATACTGGGACAGAATACAGAAAGTATGATAGTTTTTGATTTTCAGGGTGATTGATTTTTTTTGTTTTCTGGAAGTTTTCAGTCTCTGTTCTCTTCGAAAAAATCTACATCCAACTTTCAACAAGTAAAAAATAGTGTTTTCGAACTGTAAAATGGGTAAATTGAAATAATTAATTGAACGAAAATCGTAATTAATTGCTATTTAATCAGGATTTTCGATCAATTAATTATTATGATTTAAAAGCAATTGAATAGTTACAATATCTCATTTCCTTCCATTTGGGTAAATTGAGTTCAATGAACCAATAATTTCTTGCATTCATCAACAAATATTTAATTTCTCCATCGGAATTGATTCATCGCCTTCCATTATATATAAATATCCACAACATGATGTGTTTTATACATTATTATTGCCCCAATAGTACTTGTATTTTCTCGATGTTATTCCGGAATTGCACATTTTTCGATCAGAAAGGATTATATTTATTAAACCGCATATAATTTTCATAATATTATGAAACATTACGAATTATCATATAAGAAATGAGCAAGTATAGCATGAAACCTGAAAAATAGCGCTTGATTACTCACAAATCATAACCACCTCAAGTAATCTGAAATGATAATCTCAAATCAATTGAATACAATAATTATATTGAATATTGGAATCAACAATCTAAAATAACAGATAATAAGAAAATATACTAGACAATCATTCTCACAAATCATAGTCACCTCAAGAAATCTGTATGTTAAAGCATTACCCAATTGAGTTTAATTAATTGGTTAGTGAGTTCGATGGACGAAATAAAAAAGAATTTGACTTCACATCGTTTTTCCAATTAGCTCAGCATTATAATTTGTGGGAAAAAACCACACCCCATAACATCTGCTGGGAACTCTCCTCCAAAATCTCTCCAATCTGCCGAATAATTGCGAACCAAACAGCTCCCGGCGCAGCGGGGGAATTATAGAGAACTCGTTTGACCCGGCCAGAACGAGACAGAAGTTCAAAGAAACAGGGACGCTCCTTGTCGGACGGGCCTCTTAAATTACTTGTGAGGCGAGATTCCGCGTTCCCTTTAACAATACAACAATAATAATTCATCTTGCGCGGGGGAATAGTGTGGGGAAAGCCTTCCACTATCAATACAAAGGCGTGAATTTACCCCAACTACCCTCATCCTACCCTGTTCAACACCCTTCCCTAGGTGGCTCCACTACCACAAGAAACACAATCATATCTAATAACTGAAACTCAGCGTGAACAATCGGCAGTGATTACAACCGAGCTTAGTTCACTTTCTTCCTCTTTCTCTCACTCCTCCATTCTCTCTTTATCCATTCATCTCTTTCTCGTTCTCTCCCCATTAATTCGTTTCTCCTTCTCTCTCCCTCTCGTTCTTCTTCCTTATGATATATCCATTTCTCCTTCCTTATTCCATCCGTATCAATCTATTTCTTGATCATTCTCTCCTTATTATTTGGTTACTTCTCCATTCTCTCTCTCAATCGTCTTTTTCCTTGTATTATATTCATTTTGTCTTCCTTATTCCATATTTATCAATTAATCCCTTCAATCTTATTGTTGCTCTTTCAATTATTCATTTCTTGTTCATTCTCTCCTTATCAATTCGTTTTCTCTCGTTCACACTCTCTCTCTCGCTCTTTGCTTTCTTCTGTATGAGCAAAAACTGAATTTCAGTTTCTGTAATATTATTTTGTCTCTTACTGGAAGAAGGAATAATATTAATTCTATTTGTCGAAGCATACAAGTAGAAAAGGTATCATTACAATCTGATAATGTACAGGTACACTGTCGCTACACTATAATTTTATCAATAATTGAATATGTAGTTCTATAATGAAGACATTTTACAGAAATATTGTCTTTGTGATTTCAAAAACTCTGGTATCACTAAGGGAGAATGGATGCTCAACTGATGGATATTACAGTTTAAAAATTTCCCAGCATTAAATCTCTTTGTATAATTATTATTATCAAGAAAACTTGACATCAAGGTAAGAACAAGCCGAACGCTGTAGGCTCGTTAGACAGCAAATTAGAAGATTCCTTTACTGGCTTTGTATAATGAGGGGTCGCCTAGACATATAGGGAGATGGATTACATTCACTTCTTCCTGATTTTTTCTTCGCTATTTTCTCCTGGGACAACGCAACAAAGGATTTGTCCAGCGAATCGTGAAGCCTCACCGGACAGCAGATAAGAGCATCCGTCTAACGAGCCTCTTGCGTGATGTACGCCAAAAATCTTCTTCATCGTCCTCATTCTCCTCACTCTCCTCCTCCATCTTCATCTTTTTCACCTTCTTCTCCTTTTCTTCTTCTTCTTCTTCTTCTTCTTCTTCTTCTTCTTCTTCATCATCATCATCATCATCATCATCATCATCATCATCATCATCATCATCATCATCATCATCATCATCATCTTCTTCTTCTTCTTCTTCTTCTTCTTCTTCTTCTTCTTCTTCTTCTTCTTCTTCTTCTTCTTCTTCTTCTTCTTCTTCTTCTTCTTCTTCTTCTTCTTCTTCCTCTTCTTCTTCTTCTTCTTCATCTTATTCTTCATCTCTTCTTGCTTCTTCTTCTTCTTCTTTTTCTTCTCCTTCTTCGTCTCTGTAATCTTCTCTCCCTACTCCACCTCCTCCTAGATAGCGAAGAAGATAGAAATGATGAGAACAAAGACCGAGTGAAGGTTTTCGTGTTGGAAATGGCCTTCACTAACCCCAACCTCTTACTACCCTGTCACACTATTCGATCCTCTCTGGCTCATTGCAGTGATAAAAGTGAAGGACTTGTGATTAGTCTCTACATCCTCAGAGAGGTGCACTATCAGAATAACATGATTCTTCAAGAACAATAGTATTATGCTATTTTATTTACTTTTGCAATAAATTTCAAGTAGCCTACAATAGTATTATGCTATTTTATTTACTTTTTCAATAAAATTCCAGTAGCCTACAACAGTATTATGCTTTTTAATTACTTTTTTAATGAAGTTCAAGTAGCCTGCAATAGTATTATACTATTTTATTTACTTTTGCAATAAGGTTCAAGTAGTGGTAGTTAGGATACTAGGTTTTAAAAGAATACATTTTTAAAATGATATAGGTCACTGGTTTTCAATCAAGGTATGTAGAATACCTTGATTCTGATCACATTGTTTTGAAATTTCTATCACTTTTTATTTAAAAAATTCAGAATGCTATAATCATAATAATTATTGGCATTATGATTTATTAATTTCTTCATATTTTCACTCACTGCTAAAACCTTGAACTTGTTCTACTGATTATTTTTTCGAGATCATTGTGAATGTCTCAACAGCCCTGATAAACCTGATAAAATCTATTTTCAACCTAATAAGTGGAGGAAAAGGTAACTTTTATAAAATAAAAAACATGTAAGAAACAATGTCAACTCAATGGCATATCAATCCTACAATCACATTCACTCACTCGAATCAATTCAGTGAACAACACTAAAGGGGTTGATACTGACCGTTGATAGAGAAAAAAAAACTAGAATTGAGATTTAGTACAACGTCAAAGAAATGCACAGCTGAGTTGCCCCGAGGCAGATTGGTGGGTATACACGTGCTCAAAAATTTCACCCTTTTTTATTTCCTCTCCCCTCCTTCATACAATTACCCCCTTATCGCCCTCTCGAAATCACCTCCTCCCCTTCATAGAATGTCTCTCTCCATGAAGGATCTGTCTCTCTCGTAGAAGTGTTTTTATTGGCACAATTCTCTCACCCTCTCTCTTTTTTTGGCTCTAGCTCTATTCCTTCCTCTCTATACAGATATTGGTTTCTCCTCTTTCTCTATCTTTCCTTCCTCACCCTCTCTCACTCCCTCTCTCTTTCTTCCTCTTTCTTTCTCTCACACACTCTCTCTCTCTCTCTCTCTCTCTCTCTCTCTATTTTCCTCTTTATCCCCCCTCCCTCTCACCATCCAGGAACATGATTTGAGAAGTACTTGAAGGGTTCTCGAACCCGGAATAATTCAAGACCACCGCATCATGGTCATACGAACACCACAAGGACATGAAACTCGTGGCATTTATCACATGAAAGGGGGAAGCTAGGACAATGCCAACAGCTGTAGCATAAAAAACAGCTGACTCTTATGCGTGTACGGGTTGTGTAATCCAGGAGCCACGTTACGTCACAGATCATATTGCGATAACAGCATTGTTTCAGTATGTAGGTAACTGTAGACCATTGAAAAGGTCCACACTGAGAAGGGAAATATTGAACAGGCTGCAAGTTGGTCATGGTAGTGGACTATTGTCAAAGTATGAAGAGAATGTTAGTCTATATATCCATCCTTTAAAAATTACTTCCTCTTCCAATATTCTACGGGTAGCCCAAGTCTTCCCAATTGCAAACTCGAAGTTTTTAGTTTCAGAATTCTCGAAGCAAAACTCGAAGTTTTTAGTTTCAGAATTTGTGAATTTGTCTGTTGTTTGAATGTGAACCTTTTAAATTTTTCCGAGGTTCTTAGAATAGGAGGCAATATATTATTTTCGATTCAATAAGCCTAACATAATTCATTACATATACATCGAAATATCAGTCAATTATCCAGTTTCTCGGTTCAATAAACAGTTTATGAATCCAATAACAGTATTGAATTAATAAGGATGTGTTTTCAAATGCAAAAAAATTATTAATTCAATAGTCTAATGAACAACTGAGAAACCGGGCATTAGTCTCTTAGAACTAAGTAGGCTATACAAGCCAAATGGGATGAAATTAAAAATTTCTTACCGATTTCATACCAAAGGTCTAATGGCAACTACCATTAAAGGATTGTTTTGATGCTATGAATGGTCTCTTCTCAATAGCTTTATTTATACCCCTATCAAATTTCATGAGAAAATCTTGTTTTTTTTTTAACGAGATATGCTGAAAAATATTAAAAACCCAAAATGCCTGATTACAGGTGAACTAAGGAGAAATCAGTATTTTGCCAACGACATTTTCTGTTTGTTTTGACTTGTAGAATACCGTGGTACTACTGGAGTCACTATTTTTTGGGACACCCTGTATTTATCGAGAACATGAAAGGGGAACATATTACTATTAAACAAAATTTCAAGAAATCGTGTTATATGTAATAATTATATTGAATCATAAAAATAGTTGAAGTTTAGTAAACCGGGACTGTTGAAGATACAATCTCTATATATATATATTACTTCTCTCATGCATCAGTTACTAAATCAAACTCCTCACCACGTATAAAATTCTCTATATATTTGAGCACACAACTCAACTCCTTGAATTCGCACAAAAGTGAACCAAGACCACCAATCACAGAGATCTTGGCAGTGTTCCAAAGTGATAACTCTTCATTATTTGAACTTAATTGATGGATGCTTTCTCGAAGATCGTCTCGAAGTGAGGAGATTGAAAAAGCCCCCACGGACCCGAATTCAACAGATTGAGGAAGCCGAATGAGAAAGAGAAATATCGGGAGATGTGGTGGGAAGGAGAAAGAGAAGTGGAAATATAGGGAGAAGAAGAGGAAAAGAGAGAAATATATTAAGAATGAGGGAGAGAAAGTGAAATAGATACTGGGAATTCAAGAGAAACAGAGAAAACGAAAGTAAAATAAGGAGAGGAAGAGGAATATTGAGCGTGAGGGAAAGAGGGAGCACAAAGAAACCGACATTTTGGAAAATGAGTATGATACGAAGCGTGAAGCCGCGGCAGAAACTTTCCACTTAGGTTATTATTCTTCCCGACCATTCTCTCGGTCCAAAACTATTGCAAGTTCTCACTCCGCGAAGCTGTTCCGGATATAGAAGTTTCTCCTCTCTCATACGTTCCTCCCAAAATCATCGTCTTGCTCCATTCTCTCTCTCTGGTTCTGATTCTCACTCTCTCTCTATCACACACAATCCAGCCAGTGAACCCGAATGAAACTTGAAGGGCGTGTGTAAGCTAACTTTATTGAAATGAAACAGTTTCGTCCTCGGTCATGCTCAGTAAAAGGGAAGGAATGTTGAAGGGAATTGCTTTTATTGCTGGAGGAGGACAAAAGAGAGAACAACGAGAAGGAGAAGAAGGCGGAAGAGGAGGTGGTGGAGGAGGAGGAGTAGAGGGGGGAGAAGGAAAGCCAGAGGCAATTCGGTACTTATTGAATAAAATGAGAAATGATACGTATGCAGAGCTGGAACGTCGAAATGGTTTCTCACCTATCATCTGCCATTGCCAATGAATAGGGTACTAGAATTTTTCAATGACAGCTTTGTACAGCTTCGAAAAGCTTTCAAAAGTTTCGATAGGAATGAGTGTATTCTTCAAATTTAAGAAATATATAGCAAGGAAGAAGGGTGCATTCATACTGGGACAAGAAATTTAGTTTTCATCATTTGATGGATAGAAGAAGTAACAAAATTCCACAAATCAGTGCCGTATGATATAAAATAGAGCCAAGAAATAACGAGTCTAATCTGATGGATCAAAGAAATCTGAGAAATCTAAGGAATCTGATGAATCTAAGGATTATAAGGAATTGAAGTCATCATTCTAAAAAATATCTAGATGTATTCACAGATCTCAATACAATGTTCTCATTTCTTTATGGTTAGTATGAGAATGAAAGCCCAGTAGTTAAAAGTTCAGCGAGTGATGTGATAATGAAAGCTCAGTTCCTGAATGTTTAGTGAATAATACTGAATGTTTAGAGAATGGAAATTTAGTGAATAATAATTCACCAGATTATTTGGCACGAAAAAAGAACTTCTGTCCTCAACTCACAATACACAGCTTTCACAACTCTCAATTCCTTATTAATAATTACAGCACTCATAAAGAGATGGGACTTGTCAAAAGTAAAGAATCAACATCTCGTTTCAGTTTAATGTGAAGGCTTGAATATTATAAAAACTTGTACTGAATAAATATGAAGGGAAGTAGATGAACATTCTAAGGGAGAGTTACAAACAGTGAAGTATATAGTAAAGTTGACCAATGTTCAAGTATGGCCGAAGAGACACTGAAGAGGTACATTAGTTAATTAGAAGGACTTTCAAGGGGGTATCTGTGGGGTGGGTGGAAGTTTCTGAACTAAGCAGTCGTGACCCCCCTCACTACCAAACCCCCCCCAACCCCCAACTCCCTTTCATCCCCTCGGTCCACTTCACATGATGAATGCCCGCTCTATACAATTGCAAGCCTGACACAGGCCTATTTATTAGTGCCCTCTTCCAATTTCCATTGCCAATTACTACCGGCTAGAATTTCACCAGATTGAAACAAAACTGAGCCCTTCTTCCTTTTGAAAACAACGTTGAGTGGACACTCTGAGCTTGGAAATGACCCTACACATACATTTTTCTAAAATTATCCTATTATATGAATTTAGTGTTCGGGAAAGACTCCATACATATTTCAATAGTCTCCTAGCATATGAATTTGATGTTTGGAATGATTCTATACAGATTTCAGAAGCGTCCTATTATACAAATTGAGTGTTTGGGAATGACTGAGCATATGACTGAGCATATACTTCAAAAAGTCTACTATCATATGGATTCGGTGTTTTATAGTTTCCAAAAGTTTCAATTCACGCATGCAGGGAGCATAGAAATAAATAATACACATTCGGGACAAGCTTTCTACATTCAGAGCTTCAATTCATGAATTGGTTCACTACTATTGAACATTTTCTGACATTAAAAAACCTGGAATGCTTTGATCAAAAGTTCTTCTCATTTCTGTGATTATTGTCAACGAAAATTTTATTTTGAATGTTCTAATGGTTAGTTTCTATATCATTCGTGATTGATGTCAGTGAGATAAAAAAGGGGGTTCTAGTGCATCCTTGACCTTTGATTCGGGCAATGATCCCACCCCCTGAAAACCTACTCCCCTCTATAACACTATCTCTTTCTCCCTCATGACATCACTCACATCCAAGAAAACAAAACAATTTCTATATTGATATTAAAAATAATTTCATTTGTGAACACCAGGAAATTTAGTATGAACCCACCCATCGATGATCTCTTCTTATTTTGTTTCGATGATAAAGATATAAAGTTATAATGATGCAGGCTTTCCATAACTTCTTTCCTTAATCCTTCGATTTCTTTAGAAGAGTCCATTGATATTATCACATATCTTCCTCTCTCTCATCTCTTATCATTGCTCCAACGTCTTCCTCTATCTATTTCGTTCTTCATTGTCTAATGTCTATTCATTAATTTCACATTTAAGTAATTAAATTCGGTTATTTCTCCTTGCTCATTCTTATAACTTTTTATTTGTTCTGTTGTTAAATTATTTATGCAAGGAATCAGGTTCTTCTCTATAATACTGAAGCATCACTGCTATGAACTTGAAAAAATTTGCTACTTCAAGAAGGGATTTTTTCCTTTTTCCAGAGAACTTTTGAAATAACCACTTGGTATGGAATAGATTCCGTACAAGAGTATGGAATAGCCATTCGACATTGCAGGACACAAATTATTGTGAGTAACGATAAGAAGTTTATTGAATAATATATATAGAGACATTCTTTCAGGCATTTCCTGAATAACCAATTCAATATCGACCTTTTACTAGAGGCTAGTAGCAGGGAAACCATTCTCGACATGAATAGAAATAAAGCTATTGAAACTACATTAGCACAGAGACAACCTAGCCAACAAAAACTTGCTGACTTACACAAATTCAGCAACTTTCAGAGTTATTGTAGCTTGGATATTCAGGTAGCCAACGGAACGAGCTGTTTCATCATTTTCAACCTAGATCGGCTTTCAAAATATATAGAGTGCCCTGCAATTTCAAGTCGCACTGAAGGAAACCTTGTCTATGAAAGAAATGAAGAGCACGGGCTGGAATTAGTCGACGAAAAGCTGAAAAGAAAAGGGCCGGGAGAGGGGGAGGGGTCTTTGGGGTGCAATAGGGGGGGAAGGGGGGTTCGGGGGTCCCACTTTCATCTTCGGTCCTAATCTGGCAACCTCAAAATCTGATTACTGAATGAATGAGCGACAGACGAGCGCAATGAAAGAGTCGCTTTTGCCACTCCACTCCACTCTGGAAAACGCTGAGCAAGGCAGGGTGGTCGCCCATCCATTGCCATTGCCTATTCATCTTTGCAGGCACGCGCAAATTCAATTCCAGTCGACCAGAGTCAGAAAGAGACACTGTTAGAGAGGGAAGGAGAATCGAGAAAGAGGTAGTCAGATAGAAGAATCGTTGGAGAGAAGTGAGAGAGGTTAGATTACATTAGATTATTTCCTCTATTCATGTGAATTACAAATATATCGGCCTGAATTCTAGATATAGAGATAGATTCAAGAGAGAGAGCAAATATATTAGCCTAAATTTTAGATATAGAGATAGATTATGGAGGTAGATAATGAGCTAGGGAGTGAGAGAGTGATAGAAAAAAAGCTAAAGAGTGAGAGAGTGGGAGAACGAATTAGATAGAGGAAGACGGTGGGGGTGGAGAGAGAAATAAAGAGGAGAGAGAGGAAGAACAGGATTGAAAAAGATATGGGAGATTGATGAACTTGAAGAGAGAGAATAAGAGACTGAAAAACAGGAGGAAAAGAGAAAGAGATAGAAAGAGGAACTGATGAAGAGTGAAGGAGAAAAACGAGATTGAAAGAAACAAAGTTAGATTTATGGAGATGAAAAGAGAAAGATGTAGAGTAAGATATTAGATTAGATTACTTTATACACTTTAATAACAAAATGTTTCTGCTCAGGTCATTGATTATAGTTGTAAGTGATTGCATAGTGATGGGACATTCTATCTCATATTTGGTTAGTCTATGGTGTAAGTAAAGAGATTTAAAGAGAGTAATAACTATTCTACAATATGCGTATTAGATGCAATGTTAATATGATAAAGATTTATCAACATGGTATGGTAGAGTTAGTAAGAAATTAATAAATATAGAAAGTGAGTGGTGGATAGATAATAGATAGAATTGAAGGGAGACAAACAAGAATAAATCAGTGTAGGAGTGAGAGGGAGATAGAAACCAGTTACCAAGTACGGATCTTGATTAAGTAGAAGATTTTCGAAGGTTAGCGGGTGAAATTGAAATCGATCTATCCGAAATACTGTTGGTTAAATTACTCTCGTAACAGAAGCAACTAATTCGCATAGCTTGAAAATTGTTGGTTTGAAGAGATGGTTGGATTTGTAAATCTCTCAATTACTACAACTGGGTTTCCAATGCGCCAATTCAAAACTAATTATTGTATCTATGATTTGTCAATAAACTCAATATTCTAGATAATTAATTGTATATTGCTCTTTGATATCAAATAATGAAAATCTTGCACTTTTAAATTACACACATATACACATAAATCAGAATGATGGGAAAGGCTAAATATGATAATGATTGTACAGTATTGTAGGCCAACTCCTATTGCGTCTATTAAAGTCAACGTATTCTAACATTCAATCTCCTTCAATGAATAATGAGTATAGCACATTTAACAACTGAATTATGGCATGAGATATCTCAGTTAATATTACTTCCAACCTTTACCGGTAGACAACTGACTCCTCAAACACAAGCTGAAGAAAAACTGAACTTCATTCACAATAATTAGATTGAATAATAGAATATTTATCCTGGATTCGAATATTCTTTGCTTCAAGAACTCATTTTGTCGCAAATTGTAACAGTTCAAATGATCGAATGAATTCTGCAACGATTGATCATTCTTGGGAATATTATTTGGTTACGATTATATTTCCAACTTATAAAACCATGTTCAAGTTTGCCAACCCAATTTCAGGACACACAAAACACAACATCAAGGTGACAGTGTTAATTCTCAAGAATTATACCTGATTTAGGTATAGTGAAAGTTTGACAGTGATATGAAGGCTTTCTTTACCATTTGATGGCAAAAGATTTTTTTAAAGAGATAGTATAAGAGGTCTGAGTTCAACTCAATTGAATAATTTATTGTGATAACCTGATAGGTTATGTTATAATTATAGAAAATTATTTTCAGAATCTCACCTCCACGGTTTTCACTATCCGCTGGCTTAACCTGTATAGGTCGGTTCATCTGTAAAAGAAAGAATAAATTATTTCTTTGAATTTTTCACCATTTGGAATGCAAAATGCTTCAAATACCAAGATGAATTGTAGCTTTAATCAATTCATCTAATGGGAATAGAACAATCCAATGTGAATAAATAAATGAGATAACAGTTAATTGAATGACATCACTCAGTAGGCTACTGTTACTGTTACTGTCACTCAGTTACTATCATACTGTCTGATGCAGACATGAAGACTTGATTTGAATTAGATAACTCATTTGAATCAATAGTAATGCTATAAAAATACATAATAATCACTGGCGGCTCATGAGGTGAAGTGCCCGTATAAGCACTTCACCTATTTCGTCGGCATGAGCCGCCAGGGTAATTGTTTCGAGTGCAACAAAACCAAAGAAAGCTTCAAATATAACTTTTAATCTATTGTGGTTTGCTGAGAAATTTGCTTTTTGTTTTGTTAGATTTTTGGTTCCGTTTTATAATGTTGTTCTGTTGTTCCGTTATCAATGTTTATGCTGTTCATCAAACAAACAAAAATATACATACAATAATAGTTATATAGAGGTTGGGGAACTCTTCATATACCTTTCTTTGAATTAAAGTTACACAAATTATTATTGTCATTAATTTGTTAAAATTGTTGTAAATTCATTTGAGTTCATCTTTTAAATAAAACGTTTCATTTGAAGTGAAGATCTTCCTAACATAGTACTCGAAAGAGAATGAAGATATTACAGTTAAATAATCATCTTCATTCTATCTCCTTTCTTAATGGTTATTTCAATGTTTCTTCATTATTAAAATTTTACTCATCAGATACTAGGAATCATAGAGATACTGAATGCGAATTGCACTATTCATTAGATGCATTGAAGCCAAGCCAATGATGCTCAACAGAAAACATCCCGGCCCGGTAATGAATTACTTTCGCCGATTTTTCAACTAATTAAATCCGTGCCTAAGCTATGAATTGCTCTTTAGAAAGTTTTCAAAAGCCGATGTAGATGTTGGAAAGAGATGCAGCAGCTAAGTGCTCTATGCCATGAATAATTAAAAACCAGTTACGTATAACGGGTCTGAACAGCATAAAGTCAAGTACCCAGGGGTTGCGGAAAAGAGGAAAGGAGAGGGGAAATCAACTTGATAAAGGTAAGGGTTTTCGTTTTCAGAGCTTTCCCCTTCTTTCAATGTTTTTTGGGAGGGGGGAGAATTTTGATCACAGTGGAGAGGGGAGGGGAAAGGAGTGGGAAAATAAAGAAGCAAAATGCCGTTAGTAATGAGGTTGTTCGGACGGGGGGGGGGGAAATTTCAAGTGTGTTGTACTCTAAAACAGGAGGGGGGTAACTCGAGTTTTGGGAGTTTGGAGTTTTTGGTTGCTTCCAAAACATCCCCCTCCCCCTGTGAGAGGATCTCAAGTAATGGTTAGACAGTGCTGGAAGCTCGGAATAGATTGAAGGGAAGGGACGAGGGGGTAATCAAAACTCAAATGGGGTTCTATATCACCACGTCAACCCACTTCCCTTCGGGCAAGGATTTTTCCACGCTGTGAATGATGTTGCCGGGAAGGGAATTCATGTTGTAGGGAAAAGTTCATGTTGCCAGGGAGGCAAAGCCTCAAAGTACCAGCTATTTAGCGGGACGCTATTTCAATTTGGACCCGCGGCTCTGTCCCCTACACTCAATGCCGGACTCACCGCTGTGTGGTTACCTTTCTGTACCAAAGCATTGTTTCAAATCTCAGCCGACTGAGAGACAAAAAGTTTGGGAAAGGACAGCGACTAACCAAAATAAAGTGATGGGAAGGACGGGAAAAGGAAGGGAGTGTAGAAGTGAAATAGATGGTTTACAGGAGAGCTATACCATATAAATTGAGTGTGAAAAGGTAGCTGAGAAAAATCGATAGCTGTTATTGAAACTGTACGAACTAATGTTACATTATAATTCAATAGATTTAACTTTCATATCGGCCTTATATATTATATAAGATTTGGAATACAAAGTACTCCGATACGGAATGGCATCTATTCAACTGTAATTTCTCTGTAATTAATTTCATCTATCTACTTCTGATTGCTGAAATAATGGAATTCGAAATTTGGCGAACAAATTGCACAATTAACAAAATTTACATTGTATAATTGTTTTGTTTCTTGTTATTGTTTTTGTCTACGAGGCAGAAAATGCCAAGCTGAACTGTGAAATCGATATTTTGATATCATGGAGACACTTTATAACTTTCAAATATTGATTTGTTTTTCTACATTGAAACTTTTATTTCCTATTATCATGTAAATAAAGTTCTTTCTTTCTTTCTTTTCATTGCGAAAATTATGAATTACTTATGTGTGTTTTTCTTGAACCCCAGTTTCCACTCCAACCATTTATTTTGAACATGGAGATAACTTATTAATGAGAAGTGAATGGAAAACATAACGAATTTATATTAGCCTATACTTCATTGAAAATGCATGATCCTAGGAAAACTATACCTTGCAAGTAAGGAACTATCAGTAGTCAAAACGTCTGTATGTTTTCGTGTGACTTTCGCCACGTGTCACTGAGATAGCTATTAAATATGCCAACAATGAATACTGTAAGATGATAATTGAGTACGTACTCGTTACTGCGCAATGAATTGTAATTGCAAAGGCAACCGGTAATTTGTTCCCCGTTCCTCAATCATTAATGGGTCGCGATCGATACAAATTCAAAAAATGAGTTCTTCCGGTCATGGCCTGTGCATTATTCACCGGTCACCCTGTACAAATCGCAATGGGTCGGCTTTAAAGGGGATGGAGTTGTTTGTCTAATATACGGAAGGGTGGAAAGAGTGGAAATGGCCTCCATTATTATTTCAGTACTTTAAACTGCATCACAAAATCCCTCCGTCGGCACATGCATTATGCACCCAAACGCTAATTGAGCAAATTGACCCCGCTTTTTAGCGGCAAAGTCATTTGTGCATGGCTGTTGTTCAATTTTCAAACGTGAAAACAACGTAAATTGAAAAACAATTTTTTGAGAAACAATAGGTTGGGGTTGTTATGCTCTCATTCGGTTGATAGTATTGGAATTTCCATTATTTAGTGTATGTCTAATGATGAAGGGGGGGAGTTCCTAGTGTTGGAGAGGGCAAAACCTATTAGGTTAAAATAAAAGTTATTTTGATGTTTCAAAAGTCACTAGTTATAACTTTTAAAATCATTATCAATATAATACAAGTCGACAATCAAGAGATTTAAACATTTAAATAAGTTGAGGAAAAGCATTTACGCCGTAGTAGTAATAGTAGCGCGGATGTATGAAAGTAAACAGAAAAAGAAATGCCTGAGTTGAAATCACAAATATCGAGGGTATTAACAATCATGAAAATCAGGGAATAAGTAAACAAGAGATATTCAGATTTGATAAAATCAATCATATTATAAGGTCGCATATAATACTAACATTATTCTCGATAGTTTTATAAACAATCAACCGGAAAAAATAAATTTCAAGACAGAAGTTTCGAGTTCTTAGTACCTTAGTTCTTCTTGAACAATCAATAAGAAAATATTAGGAAAGGTACCACACTAGAAATGAGATATTTCAATATTGAGAAACTCAACCTTCCTTCTTCATATTTTAAACAGAGCTCACCTACTGAGATACCAAGAATACGAGAAACTTTGGTATTAATTCACTCAGTTCATTTCATCACTCACTCCTTCACTTCACTGTATCATTTCTTTATTCAACTCTTTCGAGATTTCCCCCCCCCCCCACCACCGTCACCCATTGATCACCCACCTTCATTTCGAAATTCCGCCTCAACAAGTCACCAAGAGTACGGCACAACAACAAAGATAGCTCCAAAATCCAACTTCAGTACTTTAGAATCTTTTCAAACGCTTTTCCGTGCGACAAGAGTTGATTCTGCTTCTCGATCGAGATGAGTCCGAGTTTTCATCGCTTTTCAAGAACACTATCGATGCGAAAACAAGTTTTCCAGACGTTTCGCATGTGTATTCTCTTGAATTTTCCCAACTTTCTTCTCATTTCTTGTATTATTTGTAATTCCTCACTTCTTGTTTTCACGGAAGAACTTCTATCTATTACAAGAAAAGTCCTTCTTTCCTCCCACGTTTCTTGAAAGTATTCTTCCCCCTCTCAAAAACCTTACCGGGAAAAATCATCACGACAAAATTCTTCCTACATTTTCCATCGAGTTCCTTTATTTTTCTTTTCGTCTACTTCCCATTCGTGCTCATTGAGGCGTGAAAAGAAAGAAGCGAAAAGTACGGCACAAGAAGTGGGGGAATAACGAAATAGCATTAAAAGTTTTCACTCTCTTTCATATCCTCGTTATGCCTCGCCATCGTCAACACAACCTAACATCATCATCTCTTCTTTCCACCATTTTTCGGTAAGAACCGTAAAATATAGGAGCAACAACGAACGGACGGGTACAATGCAACGTATTTTGTTGCATTCCTTACTAAAATATTATAATACTAGCTGTCCCGGCGAACTTCGTATCACCCTCTCCCCCCCCAAATGTCCCCCCTTCATATCACCCCCCCCCCCACGATAAAAATGTCACGAAGTAAAAATATCTATATCCACTCGCTGTATTGATGGAAAATTAAAAGAAATCTGCAATATACTAATTTTTATAAAGCGAGTGGATAATAAATGCTATGAATAATAAATTAATCAATGCTGAAAGTTGCCAAAAAAATATCACCCGTCTCGGAATCGAACCCGAGAATTCTGCGTGGAAGGCGGAGTCGCTGTCCAATAGACTACGGAGCTCGTCTCTGGGAAGACCGATATTGTAGCATCTTCAACTACACATCGATTTCATAGGAGCATTATTGTTTGGACTGGATCAAAATGGATGTCATGTTTGATAGGTTAGGTCATTAATGTACTAATTATTTATTAATTATAAAGAGATTTTCTTATATTTTAATACATATTATGTTAACCAGTGCTTTAAAAATTCAAACGAATCCAAAATCATCTAAATCGGTTCAGCCGTTCTCGAGTTATAAGCGAGCGTACAGACACCAACTCTCTTTTATTAATATAGATTATCTAAGAGTATGTGAAGATTCCCCGAGCAGGTATATGGAGTTTTTTAATGTATAAGAAACCTCACATATCACAATCATATCTTGACTTCACATATCTTTATAAACTCATGTCACATTGATGATGTTGATCAATGGAAACTCCATGACTTATACATTGTTATTATTTGACTATTCTATTAACTATTATTATTTATTATCATTCAACTCGTGAATTGTTTTGTATTCACGAGTGTTGATTTAATGTTGCAACGTATTCACTACACTTATCTAACAAAAATCCAATCTTTCAATGTTTTATAAACATTCGATGTTAAACAAACAAAAGTAGCAAATTTGTAAATTTATCGATGTTTTTTTGGATCTGAAACTCAAAATAACTTTCTCCGACAAACTGTTGTATTTTTTCTAACAACCAATGTTGTAGTTGTATACTTCTCTATCACTTGTATACGAATTCTGATAGATGATAATTATTCTAATGTCAATACATGGTATATCATCAACCAGTTAAAACGCTATGAAAGAGAAATTGTTGGTTGTTAGTATTAGTGAAGATTTTTAAAAAATGATCAAGACCCCATAAACACAAGTGTGCTACTGGTTGCGACCGGGTAACAACCTAGAATGAACTGATCAAACATCAACAGCAGATTAAAAAGACAACATTGTTCAGTAAGTACTGAATTCAGTTTTAGATAAATAACATTGTGCTAGGGCTACAAAGCGAATTTACTTTTGACACAATTTTTATCTCACCGAATTTACAACTCATGTCATAATCAAAGTTCATTGACCTGCATCTCTCACCCTACTTGGTTTTTCTCTCACCCCACTAAACATTCTTCATTATGTCCAAGGGTGCATGGGGCCCAATCCGGAGGGTTGTAGTGCATATGGTATACAAGGAGCCTGCCTAGGTTTTGAGTCTATGATTTGTGCAACTAAACTTACAGGAAGACTGGCGAAGGGAACGATGATGAATGCTTTGGGTTTCTGTTGAATGCAATTTTCAGATGTGATAGTGTGGGTGGATGGGCAATCATTGTTATTATCACAAATCAGTGATGGAATAGTACGAAATAGACACACCCGAAAAAAAAACATAAAGTAAGTCGCGTATCGTATACGTTAAAAAAGACTATAAAGAGTATGAAGAATATGATACGGGATTAATAATAATAATTATAATATATGAATGTACATACTTGTTATTTTTAATCAAGCCGAAAAATTTCATAAGTACATACCGGATCAGCTAATTTCCTGTAAAGCCTTCAGACAGAACTGAGACAATTTTTAAACTGTTTACTAATATGCAAAAATATTGGAAGATTTTCAATATTTGGAAAACAAAATACAACTCTTATCATTGGATAATAGGGAATGGGGAAAATCATCAGAAAATCAATCATGGAGTGCATTTGGATTAATCTTTGTTGTCCAAGAGAGGTCAAAGACAAAAAAAAGGGTCTATTTCAGTTTTCTACTAAACATACGGGTGCAAACCTCAATCAAATTCATAAACAACAATATACTTACATAACTTGTGGTCAACGTTATAATCCATTGGAAATAATAAATTGCGAAGAAACATAGATCTCTTAACTAGAATATTATCATCAGAATGAATAGATTCATAACCAAAGTCAAGAATACAATTCACAATATTCAGTACAGTTTACCCTGAACACTGTTTTCCATTTTCATACAGTTGCAATCAACTTTATTGTTGTGTTTCTGAATTCTGGGAAAACCACCAGCAGTTTCACGAGCACCAAACTGAAATAAATCTGAATGCAATTCGGTAGCAGAATTTATAGAAACAAACAAACGATTTCGTTGGCTTTACACGTGACAAAAAACGAAACAACTGTAATTTAACCGATGTATACACACACAACCCTCTCAAATTCAAAAGGATACTATTACGTCATCAACAGACAACATTACAACAGAACTGACAACAAGTTCAACAATCGTTTATATTTGTAGCCTGAATTGTAAGGCAGCCCCACTCCGCCGAACAACAACTCACGAAACTAACTAAACCAGAAAAAAACGGGTCTGCGTGAAGGCGCTAGTAGCTCGACAATTGCCATGAATAATTGATTGGAATTTTCTATAGCATCTATCGATTCTGCGGTGGACAGTCGAACCGAAATACACTCCCTAAGTACAGGTCTCGCTGGCGGGTCATTTAAAAAAAGAGTCGGAAGAGTGATTGTCCAACCGATAATAGAGCTGGACTAATGACCAAGTAAAGAATGGCGGATATGGACTGGAGTTTTGTGTCAGTAGTCACGAGAATTCGAAATTCTTGTTGACTGGTATTTCATGTCAGTGATCTAAGAAATTGAAATAATAGACCTACACAAAAAATCAATGCATTTTTCTCATAGAATTTCAAATTGAGATTGTTTGCAAAACAGCAATGGATTTTTTTATATTTAAAATTGAAATTAGATAAAATAAAATGTATTTTTTCATGAGAATCATTTGAGACTATGTTTCTATGTTCCAAACAACCCCTAGCATGAATAATAGTGAATAATAAATTGAAAATCCATTATAAATTTCACGAAAAATACACTTGATATCCACTTATTTGAAAAATTAAATAAATAGCTAAAGCAATTCCAAACGCGTAGGTTCATTTCCAAGAGTTGAAACTCAATATATCAGTTTCTTAGTATAGTTCTGTATTCATAAAGTGTTTTGATTTTTAGAACTTATCATATAATGTTCATGATCTCTATTCTAATGATTGATTTTGTAATGTAAATCACAATAATTATAGTGGTGTTTAGTCATTTTTAGTTGAAAAGTGGACATTTTATTTATTTACGTTCCAGTAATATAGTCAAGAACGATACAACAGATAATTTAATTGATGTTTTACGAAAATGAAAAAGCATGCTAGTACTGTAGTTGGTGTAGCAACAAGAACCCTCGTATTAGGATAACTTTCAGAATGAAACAACAAAATGCAACTCAGCAACCAACTTCCAGTACAACAATTAAACAGCTTAAATCAGGCTCTTATCCAGGCGGCAATTCATCCTGCTAACTGTGGGGGAATAATGACTTTTGGAACGGGCAAGAGCTTGGCATGACCTTGCTGGGAGTAACCTGGTTTGTTGGGATTAGGGGCAAGTGGCAGGTGGAGGGGGGCACACAACAATCCAAAACCGTATGCTCATATATTAGGAACGTGCAAGATACACTGCTTTGCCCCAAAACAAGAGATTCCGTGCAGTACAGAGCAGGTGTGGGTTTGTACCCCCCACACGTGAGCGAGGTTTGTGAGGTAGGAGGGGTAAAGGTTGTAGGGGGGGGGGCAAGCATACGAAGATTAATGAGATGCTAATGGAGTAGTAAGGCTGTATACCCTTAACACCCTTCTAATTAAGGTCTAAGCTACCACGTCTCCATACCTCCTATCGCACTGCCAGCCAACAAATAATTCGAAAATTATCAACTTCGTACGAGTCTAGTGCGCCGACAATTTACTACCTGGATTTCCTTTTACGCCATTATTAATTAATTGTATCTGTAGAACTTTGCGCCAGATATTAATTGGATAGGCGTTATGGATTCAGTGCTGAAAGATGGGGGAATTGTCTCTCAGAGTTAACTTACTGCGTGATAAGGAAATCGCGCGCGAGTTGTTGAGTTTCGTAATCATATAAGGGTGTTGAGTCTCTAAGAATTCAAGACAATTGATCGAGTGTAATGTGAAGTTGATAGCGATATTGGATTCAATATTTTCCAAAATTATATTTTTCAAAATATTTCATTATTATTGAATGTGATTTGTATAAGTGAATTCGAATAGAGAAAGGAACATCATCAACTATTGATATAATTATTATCAACTAGCAATCTACGATTGAAGAGTACAAAGAAATAAATGACAAAGATTGAAACTGATTACAATTTAAATTTAAAAACCATAAATCTAAAATCATGATTAAGGCTTCGAATGAGTTATAAACGTGAATGAGATAAGATTAAAATGAGGATATTTCTGATATAATCATCAATTAGCAAGTGGGGCAATTCTACGATTGAAGAGTACAAAGAAATAAACTACAAAGATTGAACTGATTACAATTTAAATTTGAAAACCATGAATCTATGATCATGATTAAGGCTTTGAATTAGTTATAAACGTGAATGAAATTTGAATTTAGATTGTGATGATAACTCTTCCTTATCAGAGGAAATATAACAATTTAACTCGGTCAAATGTTAATAATTACTTCGTTTAACATCTCATAAAAAGCTGTTGAGAGAGTCAAAATGAGGGTGTGCGAAGCTGGAATATTCTTATGCACGGTAATAATTACTGTACTCCAATTATTGGAGTCTTGTCTGTTTGATTCAACAATAAGTTTTTTTCAATTCACTTATAAGAGCTGCAATTTTGTTTCAACAGATAAAAGGGGTTTTCCCAATTCACGAACATCTAAAGCATTTACCAACAATATCGTTCTATCTCTTGTCAGTAAGCGTTTATATCCTTCTTCAATCTTTTTCACATATTACTCTTGCTCCTCATTCAAATACAATCACCGATTACTCATGTACATAACTTCTAAACATAGGTTACTCAACATCCCACGCGGCTCATTTCATTTATCTGTGAACACATGAAGATCCTACAGAAAACCAGTCATCAACTGACACCTAACAACAATAAGAACTCGGAGAAGCTGTTTATCTTGAGCGCGGAAAGCAGACGGAGTCAATGGATTCGGAGGCAATTTGTAGAACAGTTCGCTTTTCCGTGAGGAGGTGGATATACAGTACTCGAAGGATTGTTGTTGCAGGCAATGTCGAACAAAGTGTTTCCACAAGTCGTTCAGCAGACAAAGAAGCAAGCAGCAACTGAAGACTATCTTTTATTCAGTTATCACGGATAATTAGACGCGGCTTTGTTAGTTGGAGAAACGGACGGACTTATTCCAGGAGGGGGGAGCGCAGGAGGGGCTTATCTTATTCCGCACTATTAGCGTTCGAACTCAGCTATCATACCCCCCCCCCCTCCTTTCCCTTGGAGGTTCTGGTGGGGGGAGAAAAGACAACGGCCAAAGTTGCACTGTGAACGACCAAGTACTACACGAAACTCTCTTGCGAATGTCAACATAGGCTGTCCCTTATTTTCGAAGCTCATCACAGGAGATTGTCTTCTCCGGTATGTGTTAGCGGGGAAAATATTTCGGTTCATCGATTGAATGAAGTGCTGAGATCAGCTGTCTCTTTTGAAGATGATAATACTCGAATAAACTGGAATTATAAGGATAAAATTTCAGGATTATCATTAATGTTATGAGTCGCAACATTATCATAAATAGGCTTCAACAGAAAATTGATCAAATGAGTTATAAATGAGTTACGTGAGTTGTAAACAAAATGGATTATGTTTAAACACAACATTCCACCAGACACTGTGTCAGGAAAGTGATAAAAGGGAAATTGCAAACTCATTGAGAATGAAGTGAAGTCTGAAAAGTTGTATGAAATCATAATATTATTGATTCATAACAACAGGATCTTGGATACAGTAAATGCCTAACCTTCAATTACTACTTACTAGGGTTCCTTGCACAACCTCTATTACTAGGGTGGGTGAAATTTCACCCACAATTTCAATTGTTAATCCTGGTGCACTACCAGGAAAGAGAATACAATGGAGCTATAAAGCTGCAGTTTTCAACCTAGGGTATCAAAATTTCCCCAGGTCTGGTGAATTTTCATCCAGCCTATTAATTAAGGGTTAATAATATGATCTTTAAATAGATTTGAAAATTTGAATTACCCTTGAACTCATGCAGGATATTCTGATAATAAAATTCTAACCTGAACAATGAGTCATAATAACATCATCCATCCTCCATTAAAGATAGTTATTGGATGGAATTTAATAACGTTGGTGGTTGATTCTTGACTATGATATTCATTGAACGCCTGCACTGCTATGAGATTTCCATAACATCATTAGCGGGGTAGTGGTTTTTCATTAACGATTATATTTCTCGATGAACCGTAACCGTTCATATATTCAGAATGCGAATAATATTATACTGCGGGCATTGAGATGCAGCCAGAGCCGGGCAATATTATTCCATCATTAACGTTTGGAATCCACCTCTCGTTCAGCTGTAACCCAATCACTGGAATGAAAGCACATATTCTAACGTGTATAATATTATATGTTGTGGCGAATCCACCAATAACGGTGCTCCTAGCTGAATGGGTCAAGTTTTGGATTGGATCAGATATTTTGAAATAGGTACTATCGGTCTCAATAATACTATTATTCACAGGCTTTCAGGTATGGACGGACTGCAGGCCTATTATGATGTTGAGTGATTTATTTTGGATTATGATCCATATTCACGAATATTCGAGCTATGATGATAATATATGATGACGGGAATGTTTGGGCCAGATATAATAATTATTTGAGCTATGTTCAGTTCAACAATTAGTGATTATTTGTTACATATCCAGTGTATTACGCTGATAAAGGCCAATAGCTCGAGATTCATGCACTAATAATGAGGCCTGGATATAAGCTTCGATTAAAATTAACCATAAGTATTGACAAAATCATTCTGGAACATTATTTGGGAGAGAAACAACAGGCTTAGCCACAAAACTGTTTCTTTCCCAAATTTCGATATAAATAATTTGTATAATGTATTAGAAAATACACGTTTTCAAGTCACTTCTACACAGATATTTCTGGTCCAAAAATGGGTGAAGTAAACGTTTATTCAGTCAGAAACTACTCTACAAATAGCTGATAAATCTCCTTTATTTTCCTTTTTTCTTTTCAAAATAATTGTACTAAAATTTATTCAGTCGGAGATTCCTCTACAAATAGCTAATAATTTATCTTCATATTCCCAATTTCTTTTCACTCACCAAATCTCTCTCTCATAATCCAAATCAATAATTCTATTATTCGTTGTAACTTGCTCTCTTCTATTCATTCATATGATCTGGGAGAGAAGCAGCAGGCTGAGTCAAAGATTGTTTCGCTAAAAAATTCGGGTGAGGATGGAGTAGTGAAAAATTATAATCTTTACAAACTGTATCGTTTACAATGTGAGACAAATTCATGGTCCACATTAATTTTCATGTATTATCTATTCATTGAACTAATAAAATACTTCACACAGCACTATTAAATTATATCAGACAAGTATCCATGTTTATTGGACTGGAAAGAGATTCTTGAAAATAAATTAGGATATAGTAAACAATCGAATGATTCTTGATCATTTTCAAAGTTATAAAAAGGTCAAAAAAGTTAGAAAAAGTTACTCTTTACCCGATACTCATTGACTCACAACAAACGTAACTACAAGAGTCTGGATCATTGAATTGTTTTCAATCATTTTCGATTCCGAGATAGATGGTTTTCCAAAAGAGAAACCATGGAAATCAGACCAGAAAGGCTTTCAGATTTTGCCTAGCTACAACATTTTTCCATGCAAATCAATCTCGCGTTAAATTGAGGCTCTCGAGGAATGAATGGGAATAATAGATTTTTGAATGCAGCTCGCGAATCGTGAAAAGCTGGCAGTTTTCGAGTGAAATTCCAACAGGTGGCGAGAGCACATTGCCTTTTGAAAAGCAACCACGCGGAATGCGTCTGACAGTTCACGATTTCAATGCAAATACAGAAAGTTTCTGTGATTTCCTAATGGCCAAGTATGAAGTCATGCTAAACATTCACGGCAAAACTGTTGCACAGAGCACTCCATTCAATGAGGAAAGCAAAGCACTCCGGATAGAGCTTATTCCATCGCTGAATTTATGTGCTACAAGCAACATATTCACGGGAAAATTGGTGAGTTTGTCAGAAATTAGTGTTATAGTACGACTAGTATGAGAGTAGTGAAAGTAAGTTTCGTTCGCATGTGTAATTTTCCTTTAAAACAAAGCAACACGTACCTCGTAGGTTTTGGATTAAAATACAAACATAATTTTTTCTGAATCTCATAATTATGATTATTGTTTGGAGAGTCGAGCTAAACTAAGCGACAAAATTAGAATAAAGTTGACTCATTTCTGAAACGCAGACAAAACTGTATTTTAAAACTTGACATGAAATCCAAGAGTATTTTGTATCTAAGTTACTGACTGAGAATCGGTTTTTGATTGTTGGCACACATTTTTGAGAATAATCTCTGATCTGTTAATAGTGAACGTGATCTACTTGATCTTCACAATAACTCTATCATCCTGGGAACTCCTGGATTCCAAATTGATTCTACATTTAGTATTTTCAGCGAGATTTTCAAGGACAAATCAAATCTTCTAGGAAGATTAGAAAAGGAACAAAACAAAAGTTGATTCTAACTTGATAGTTTTTCATCAAATGACGCAAAATTTTGTCAAAATCAATCGCAAACAATCTTCATGAAAAAGGGTCTCAATAAAATCATTTCATTTAACATGTTGGCAAAACCTATTTGTTGAAAATATCATAGTTGTAATTTCATCACATCGAAAATACATAATTATTTATTTTGTGATCCATATGTGTAAAATGAATTCTTATAAATCGAAAAAGAATATTGTAATTTTAGTGGATGAATTCAAAAATACTCATGAAATGGATCTCTGATAAAACCTTAAAAAGGAATATAACTAATTTTGATTAGATGAGAGGACTTCATATTCGACTCTTCTGAAAGGGAAAATCTAAATTTTTTATCAAAATGTATTCTTATTCAACCAATTGTTGAAGTTATTTTTGAAAACTCGAAAAACTTGGAAATTAACAGAACATGTTAACGCAGAAAAATCATTTCAAAAACTCGAAAAACATCCAGTGAACGAGGAAACTCGGATCCAAAGAGGAAAGAAAAGTGAAATTTAGTAAATTTCAAATTTAACAATTCTCTCCTGATAAAAAATACAACATTTCATGTTTCCAAACCACACAAATATTCATAATTTCAACTCTTTTCTACTTACAATAAAATGTTGGCACGGGTCCGGACGAATCATGTTGGTTATGTGGACCATTGTGGCAGAATTTAAACTTCAAGAAGCAGTCGACTTAAGTTGGAGACAGATGACGTCACGAAGTTGAAGATCTTTTCTGTAGACGGAGAGGTGATTTTTTGTAGACTAAGAAATATCTAAATTCAAGACAGATGACGTCACGAAGTTGAAGATATTTTCTGTAGACGGAGAGTATCTAAGATCTTTTGTTGAGAAACAAATATCTAAGTTGACGTGATCTTAGTTGAAAATCACAGAGTCATCTAACTTGAAGACAATGACATCACGAAAGATATCTGAGTTCAAGATGATGACGTCACGAAGCGGTAGATCTGCCGTGGACGGTGACGGAGCGACAAGGACGGAGAGAGCGTGTGACGTCACCGGCTAACGCTTTCCAGAGGTCTCCAGCTCCAGAGGCGCGCTCTGGATAACGGCGCAGTTACAACTGAAGGGTGGAACTTGCTGCACGCGTCTAGTTACCCTCCGATGTTGAGCCCTCTGCTGTTTGTCCTACCCCCACCAACCCTGGAGGGGCATCCCCTCCACACTCGATTTTCCACCCTTGTCGAAGGAAGGCCCCGGGACCCCAGGCCTACTCCAATCGATCCACGGTATTGGACCACTTTCCAATGACCGCTTGTTGCGGCCTGTGAGACAACAAAGGCTCCGCACTTGATGCCGCTTCAATCATGCTGGGCATGACAGTGTTATTTACGAGATTGTTGAAGAGTGTGATCCAACATTGCCAATTTTGAATTCATAGTAATTGGAAGATGGAAGAAGTAGTATAACAGATCCTCTTATAGAAGTAAAGCATTTAAAACACCTGAATAAGGCTTTTAGAATGGTCTGTGAACAATGAAGAAGCTGCACTTGGTGCTGCTTTAATCTAGCTGGATATGCCAATAATAATTTAATATACATCATAATGAAGAATAAATGAAATAATAATAAAGGGATAATAATTTGAATCTCTTTATCAACTCTTTGATAGAAAAACATAACATTCTACAGTTTCAACAACAATATTCGTTTCTATTGTATGGTTGGAAATACTTGAGATCTGAATTGAAAACGCTGTTTGGAGCTACTATTGTGTTGCAAATATCTTTCATGTTCATCAGTTGAAATAATGTCAGCAAAAATTTCACTTATGACAACCAACATAAACTTGATACTCAGTCTACATTACATTCACAATAATTCACATTTCTCGCGGCTCAAGTAGTCCAGTGATTGGTTAGTAGACAATTCAGTTTGTCCTCAAATGAAATGAATGAATAAAATATAACGAATATGATAGTGGCTACCATTACTATCAATGGACGCTCCTTGTCATGTTTTCAAGAGCAACAAGTCTCACAGTCCCACAGTTCAACATGTAGAGTAAGAGTAATCACAAACCATACCATTTCTCTATTTCTGTTGTACACGTAACTTGCCATGATGAAAGAAATAAGGAGAGGAGAGACAATACAAAGGCCAGCCAGAACAACAACCACATCACAAAACATGAATAGTCGTCTGCAAGATAACTGGAACGTAAAACATAGAAGTTTGGAACATTAAATCATTGAACTCAACGCTTGTACATTCTTACGCTTTTATCTTGAGCCTCCACCTCCTGCACGGCCGTTATTTTATTAATTCATGGTCGCTGTAGCCAAACAAAGCCGCTGGACAACAAACACGCATCGGACGGACAACAAAAACGGAACGTGTAATCGTGCCGCATGGCAATGACTGACACAAAGCAAATCAAACTGACAATAACGTAATGGAACAACGTCCGAACTAACAATAACTTCGGTGATAACAGAAACTAGAGTCGGTTAACTGATGATGAAATGCCAGCGAGGCCTGTGGTTGGTCAACTTTTTGGTCCATTCGCAAAACAAAACGTCAGCGGCTATAGCCTACTCGCTTCGCGCGTCCTATTTCTGAACAAATTTGTTATGTGCTCCGAATTTCAGCTTATTAGCTGACAGGTCTGCGCTCCGCTGTATGCATAAGCGATATAGTTACAGTGCGTCGGATTCAGTTACAATATTATGTAGTGATGATCGATGTCCACACTCTATTCAGTTATTTGTTGATACAGTTATGAGCGGTACGAGATGTGACTTTAAACATTGAATGGGACGGATGGAAATCGATGATGGATTCTGTGTGCTCTAATACTCGATATGCTTTACTCCAATGTTTTTTATGTACCGTATTTATTGCAACCATATTTGGTACATAGTACCATAATGTACCTTAGGTTTAATGTTTTTTTTTAAATATAATATCTATTTCAAATGTTTGAACAAATTATATTGCTAATCTGCATGAAGCAAAATCCTTAACTACCCAACACTTGTTCCAATCAATATTGCAATCTTAAATGTGGAAATCTCTCTGTAAAAATCCTTTTTTTTCAAAACTCAATCTTCTCAAGTTAATAATTATAATAATCAATTGACTATGATCATTATTAAAGATATTATTTAATAGATTGTTAGTTTAACTTAATCTATATAAAGGTTAGAACAATGTTCTACATGACAGTGACTTACATGAGTAAACAAATATGAAATAAATTTTTAAATACTCATGGTGATTGAAAAAAACATCATCTTCATGCATCACATCCCGTTATAATGTAAAACTTACATAACGCATGGGAAACGACCTTGAAGAAACTGACTGATGATAAGAAAGACTTTTGTTTGGGCCAGATACAAGTCACGGTACCAGAACCAGGATGAAGAAATATTATTAGGAATAAGAATACAAGAAACAAGCAGGATAGGGAAGAAACTGAGAAGGATATCCGCCTTGACAGAAGCTGCGTTCCTTATTAAAAATTTCGTTATTGATGATTCCAGTGAACATTTTTCCTCTCCTGGAATGGGGAGAAAAACGGAACTCACTGGATATAAGGGATGATAATGGTAATGATGATGGGGACAGTAGTGGAAAGAAAACAACGGGGAAGAAAGGAATTCTTTTTCCTTGGAAATGTTGGGAAAATGGGAGAGAAGAAGGAGGAGGGGGAGGGGGAGTAGGAGGAGGAGAAGAAAAAGAAGAAAATGAAGCAAAAATAAGAAGAAGTAAAACAAGGAAAAGAAGAAGGAGAATAACAACAAGAAGAAGAAGAAGAACAAGAAGAAGAAGAAGAAAAAGAACAAGAAGAAAAGATGTGGTGGAGAAGGTGAAGTAGATACGAACAAAAAAAGGTGTTAAAAAGAAAAGAAGAAGGAATGAAGGAATGAAAAAGTGAGAGAGGAGAGGGAGAAAAAAAAGAGAAGAAAAAAGAAATTATAAATGAAGAAGAACAATAAGGAGTAGGAAAAGAGGTAAAGAGCTAAGGAGAATGAGGGGAAAAGAAGAAAGATGGAGACGAAGGGAGGTGGATAGAAAAGGGGGTGGAGAAGAATAGAGAGGAAATATAAGTGGGAAATATGAAGAAGAAAACTGGTAGATGAAAAATGTGTGTGGCGCAGACAAAGGAGGAAAAAAGGAGAAGAACAATAAAGACTATGGAAAAGAAGGAGTAAAATAAGTAGAAGAAGAGCGAAGGAGAAATAGTGAAGAAGATGAAGAAGAAGGAGAAGAAGAAGAAAAAGAAGAAGGAAGGAATAATAAAGGAAAAGTAACTAGATGGTACGTTTTTTGTGGACTGTTCAGCTGGTGAAAATGAAGCTTTTCCAGACCTTTGAATTCTCTCTCTTTTTCTCACTCAATCTCTCTCTCACACACACACAAACACACTTCTACCTTCTCCTAATCCCTCTCTTTTCTCCCTTGCCCCCTTTTTCTATTTCATTATCTCACTTTCTCTTGCTCCTGCACTTTCACTCACCGTGCGTTCTCAAGAACCCGCCCCACTCAACCAAAGTGCACTGACACAGCCTTTGTATTCAGCATAATTAAATTAGTTAAAGCTTCACAGTCGCTACGTTCCAAAGCTCATACTACAGTAATACTATACGACAGTGAACTGTTTAATAATGTTTCAATAGTTACAATAATGATCATTGAGTCTAGATTCATTATGATTTAAAATTTCCATCTCTATCTTTCTCTCTCTTCAATTTTTATGTATCTTGTTTCAATTCATATGTATTAATATTAGAGTAGAGTACTAAATTTAGTATCTGTATGATTTTGTTACATAGTATGTAATGTTACATAGGTTAGGTGTAATGTGTAGTAATGTTGGTTAGGTGTGAGAGGGAACCAAATGGTTTCAACCTTGCAGAAGAAAAATAGATTATTCACTCAATCATCTCTTTCTCTCCAAGGTCAAGTGTTGATGGAAAGGATTTCATTGTATCCCCTTTCCCAAGAATGGACATTCATATGTCCAAACTTTGCCTTTCCATCTAGATAACTCACAATTATTATATCATCAGTATACTTTCGCTCTACATCTACTCATGGCATAATTTATAAGCTAATGTAAATTTGACTAATAAAATTAGTTGCATATTTATTATTATTATCTAGAATTTAAGCTGTCATATTTGTTATCTACATGAATGAAGTAATAAATCTAAATCTCCCTCTCTTTTTTATTATTATTTCATTATTATTAAATCTCTTGTAATGATAGTAATTACAGTATTCAATTGATTGAACAAAGGACAGAGATGAAAAGAGAGAGAACGTAAGAAATGAAGAGAATCAGGAAGAGTTAGTGAGAGAGAATGGGAATGGATCTGTGAACGGAAACTCCGAATCAAACTGACCATTTAAGGTTTATATGCTATGAGAAGCATGCCACGAGGTACAACGTGGCCGTTCTTATACTTGGGGCGATGAAATAATGTGAGGTTTGCTCTCAGCTACAATGCACACGCACACACACGCACCAAAGCATACGCACGCACACTCTCACATGCAGCAAAAAGCATGTCTCATCTGTCCCAAATTTATTTCAGTTGATTAAGGTCATTCGCAATGTGAGGGCATCACTTGACGTATGAATGGCATAGGGATGACTGGGAAGAAGGATATTCTTGAGATGAGATGAACGTGGAGAGACAGGAGATTTAGAAAGAGTAAAAGAGAGAGAGAGGAAGATAAAGGGAGAGAGAGAAAGAGGGGAAGTGAGAGCACATGAGGCACGTGGTGATCAGTGTAAGAGGGACGTAGAGAGAAAAAGAGAGAGAGTGAAAGAGTGTGTGAAACAGAGTAAGTGTGTGAGAGAGAGTGAGTGAGGGAGAGGGGCACGTGTTGGTCAGTATGAGAGAGAAGTGAGAAGAATAATAACAGAGAGAGACATTTGAGAGATGATGATTGGAAGGGAGGGGCTTCGAATTTTGCATAAAAGCTCGCGCTTAATAAATGCTAAAGGGCCGCTATTGCTCTAGGATGTCCAGGGAGGCGGGAACGAGAGAAGGGGGGAGGTTTCAATCGACCTTCAAAGTTAGGGAGACCCAACAAGGCCCAAAATCTGGCAACCCGTAACTAAATGGCCCCCTCCCTGAAAAACTCCTTTTATCTCTTCTTCAGAACGGTTTCCTCCCACCCACACCTTTACTAAAATCGATACTTTTCTAGCACATTAAAACGCCCATATACACCTTTGAATTATTAATTCTTCATTGTCTCTCCATTTGCAGGACTCGGTGACTGATTATGGCTGAGAAGAATCAGTCGGCGACAAAAGAAAAAATGAAGGAACAACGAATGAATGAATAAAGAAGAGCCCTGATGATGTATTCAATTCCACTTTTCCCTCCCCGCCCTACTGTAGTAATCACCCATCCCCCCTCATACCACTTGTCATCTTCCTATCAGGGAGAATCCAACAATCCCTCTTCACAACAAGAACGTTTTACATTCAAGCGAATGCTGGAATTCTATAAATGTTTTGTGTTAATTAAAAGGACGCTTCTCTTCCAATGGAACCACTTCTTTCATTATGCTCTTCTTTCGTCCCCCCTCTTTGCCCTCCTCCACCTCTTTCCTGTAGAGGGTCCTCTTATTCTTCCCACACCTCCATCTTCCTCTATTTTCTCCTTACTTCCTACACTCTATCATTTGTTTCTCTTCTCTTTCAGGATTTTCAATGCTGAAAGATGCAAGAGAGTGGTTTGATGGACATTCACATAGAGAAACGATCGTTAAACATTTACATAGGAATCAAGACACCATTAGTTACCATGTGTTGTATAGAACAAGAGAATTGAATTCGAATGAGTACTAAATGTATATCTCAATAGTTTCATGTAGGCTAGCATAATTACCTCGTGATTGATAAATGTTTTACTCTCGCTACTAATAATAATAATATAATAATACTAATAATAATAATATGAAAATCCAGAAAAATAATGATGAGAGAATTGATAAAGAGAAAGAAAAGAAGAGATAAATAGAGTATGAGCAAGAGAGAGAGAGAGAGAGATTGTGTAGAGAAACCATCGATCCAGACCAAATGACCAAGCTTGTCCTTGTCGAAAGCCAGCAAGTCAGCTTGCGTCCAAACACGAGGCCATCCTGAACAAACAAAGCTGCGCCTTTGTGCCCACTGTGTAGGCAACACACAACACACAACATCAGCCTTCATCGTAAATATCTCTATCTCGTCTACTATATATAGGTTATATCTGCTCCACTCTAGAACTAGACTCACAACACGAGGCATCATTGCCAGTAGTGACTGCACTTCTATATTTTCAATACATCTGTGTCTGCTTTAGTCTACTACAACTAGCCTAGTCACTTTCCATCGTACCTATAGGCCTATCTATGCTCTTTTCATATATCTAGACTATCTATAGCCACATATCTATGTTCTACTCATAGTCTAGTCACTTCTATCCATTCTATATATATGCTTCATCCATATCTACCATCGCCTCCCCCATGACTATCCAACTAGAATCACTATATATAATTATATTATGTATGTGCTATAGCCCCTTCTGTAACTATAACTAGAATCACAACATGTGAGATGTTGTAGGGTTTCTGGATAGATGTCGGAGCATTACTAATTAGTGATCACAATTCACAAGTGGTCGATGAACCGTGAGTTTGGTGCCTAACAGATGTGAGGTCATGGAAGCACTGGTACCAAATATGCTAGAGGATTTGGTTCAATTATTTGGGAAACCGGTTACAGGATTGAAAATCACGGTAGCTACATGAAGTAAAAATATGCACGATAACAAGTTTATATGACATGCGAATAAACCTGAGCCGTAGTCAAGAATCGGGAACAGAAAATTATTATATTCCTGAAAAATTGATTATTGAATTATCCATTTGTATTTTGTAATTTTAAATGTGAAGTGAATAGTATCTTCACTTCGTAATATAAACTATTAGTAATTAGTTAGCTAATTTCAGAAAAAAACAAACAATAATGATTGGAATAGAAGAAAATAAAACTATAGAAGAGAATGAATAAACAAAGATAGAAGTGACAATAACAAGTGACAGAAATAATGAAAGCGATGAATGAAAGAATATTGCCGAGTAGAAACAGTGGGATAAGTGGACGAGAGAAAGTAGCAAAAGAAGAAGAAGAAGAAGAAAAGAAGAAGAAGAAGAAGAAGAAGAACAAGAAGAAGAAGAAGATGATGAAGAAGAATAAGAAGTGGTAGTGAATGATTCAGAAGAGCGTTCAGACGCCGAAAAGTGAAAAATGGCTCCAGAAAGCTACCGACTGTAATAAAATCCATTACGCGCCAAGAACGCCATTTGTAAGCAAAAGAGAAAATTGACAGCGAGAATTGGAAGCGAGTGACAAAGAATGGCGGGTGGGAGAGAGACACGCTCAAGAAGACATTGTCGCGAAGAATGAAAGAAAAAGCACCAAAAAAATCAAGAAAAAAGTCCACGCTACGAGAACTACCACTGATAGGAAGGAAAAAAGGCGAAACTGTCGTTTCGTTTAATTTGCTAAGCCGTCAACTACGTCAAACATTGATATCAACTGCTTTTCATTTCCCTCGTCGTAGCTCTCTATTTTTGCCTACAAATGATCATTCATTTCTGTCGTTCCACTTTCTTCACCATGATCACGGCACCTTTTAATAATAATTCTTGATATTGTGCAACATCAATAGTCTGTGGGAAATGGAGAACAACCATCTACGAGGCTTGAAGACTATAAAATAGAATACATTCTATTAGAATAGAATACATTCTATTGGAATAGAATATATTGTAATTCAATATGAATATGGTATTTAGTAGAGAACATTATAAGAAGGAAATAGTCTTTTTCTGTTCATTAAATTTTTTTTATTAATGTGTAATTTGTAATGTTTGCTTATTGCATTCATACTCTATTTTTTATGATAGTACAGTATTGTCTGTTTGATGCAACATTGTTCAAAATGCATTCGTCAGGTTATAGGAGAATACTGAACATGAATTGCAAGAACCTCTTGAATATTAAATTTGCCAGCTTGAATATAAGGACAGCTCTCCTGTAATCCATACTCATCAACCTCATAAGAAACGTTTTCGAGTTATTTACGTTATTAACATTGAGAGGAATAACTCAGTCTCATATACTGAACTAGAAATAAGATATTTCTGGAACTTATATAGGAATTGTATATGATAATAATTTCACAAATTGACACATTATTCGTTTCCAAGAGTAATAAGGAAACCATTCTCTGTCCAACAATGAAATAAATAAAAATGATGTTTGAGAAGGCAAACCAGTAAAATGAAGATACAATATGAAGAGTTATTGCAAGCGTAACTTGAAAAGAAGCAACCGGAAGAATGAGAAGATAAAACATAGGAAAAGGCACGGAAACAAAATAATTCAGTAAAGTAGTCAATGAGTGAACAAACTTTCTCATCGAGCGCTGAAATTAGCTATTGATCTGATCCAGAGTAGAATCGGCATTGGGGTCGTCAGCTAAGATGACAGAGACAACTTTGAATAAGGAAGGAATACTAAGAAGAGAAAGAAAGAGAGAAACAGAGATATAAAAGGACTTGCATGTCGTCCTATTAATTCACGTCTTGTTTACTCCGGAACAAACAAATTGCCGGGGAAGAAGTATAAAGTAGAACTTCTGAAAACTTCCTCCCAATTTATTTTTAATCCCGTTTAACTGGTACGCCATTCGGATGTCAGTCGTGCTCGAATAACATCGATCTGTCAATTTTGTGTTTCTCGGTTCGCAGAGTCATCTAGTCTCTTTCGCAACAAAATTAAAATTTTCTAATAATCATAAACATTCTCAGCATTATTCAGAGTGGGGACTAACACGATTTGAGATGAGCTTCTCTACTACGAATTCTGACTTGGTATACAGTCTGTATAATATGTATTATATATCTCATTATAATAACGTAAAATATATATGTACGTCTATTGCTGTTCCATGTAATGTATTGTCTTTGACACGAGTAGTAGTAGTAGTAGTGGTATTACGTGAAATATGATTGTTTGCGTTTCCACAAAGATTCTGATTGGATTATTCCAAATAGAGGCGATAGAATTAGATGTTTTGAAGAGTTAATAATAACTGGAATATAATAGAAGAATATTCAAATGTGTATGATCTTCTCCAAGAAAATGAATTATTCGATGATAAAGAGGGAAAAATTCTAGGAAAGAGATAAAAATTATAAATAGAAGAAAAATGAGAACATAGGAAGAAAAGGAGAGAACAAAAAAAAATTTCTATAGTGATTAGCTAAAGAAGGGAAGTAACTAGTAACTCATGAATCGAAAAGGATAAGCACTTTTCCATGAGGATATGCACAAATTCTAACATATAGGAAAACACAAACTCTTCTATCTTTCTCTCTTCAATAATATTGTTATTTTTCATTTATGTTCAATTCAATCAAAAGAGACAAGAATGGATACCAAGGAAATAGAAGATTCAAGAATAATGAGAAAGAGATAAAGTAAAACAAGAGGAGCGGGAATTGATAAATGTGGAAGTGCAGTTGAAAGTAGAATAATAGTAGAGAAGATAAATGAAGATGAAAGCATAGAATGTATAGAGAAATTGAAAGGTTGTAAGCCAAAATGTTAAATAAAACAGGTATGGAGATGTTCTGAAGAGAAAGCAAAAAACAAATAAATGATTGGAGTAAAGGAGTAATAAAAATGAAGATAAAACGAGGAATATTCAGAAGCAAGACAAAGTATAAGAAAGTAGCGTATAAAAAGACAAACTGAAAGAATGATCGTGATAAAGAAGAAATAGAATTGAAAGTAGAGAGGGAATTATGGATGTTTATGAATAACGATGAGAAACATCTACTGAAGAAGAATTTCGAATGATATTTCATCAACAGTTCTAATTACTGGATGTTTTTATTCACAAGCATTTTTATTCAACGATATAAATCTTCAGGATGTATTGAATTCCCCCACTTTCTTAACTGCATTTATTCGTTGAAATCAACTCCCAACTCGATACCGATTCTTTACAAACAGATAATGATCGACACTCGTTAAATACCCGCAAATCCTCAACTTTATTTCGGTCTGGAGCATTAAAAATTTGTATCGCCGTTTGCGGGGAGCCGACTAAGTCGCTTGTGCAAGTTTCCAGGCAAGTGGGTGTCGCTGGAATCAGAAATTGACTGCAAAACCATTTCCAATGGAAGCAAGTTGTCCGCCGTCCTAGGGCGACATTAAGTATGCATTAAAAAGCATTTATTAGATGAAAGTTGGCGAAAGAAGTGGATTGAACGGAGTAATAGGATGGTGGGAGGCAAAGTTTTTAAGTTTTCCCTTTAGCCTATAATAAAGTTTCCGAGCTTTAGATTGCTGAAGAAGGAGGGGAGGAGGGGAGAGGGGGAGACTTCTTGGCCGACTTGAAGGGGCCTTTATTTTCACTTTTACTCGATTTTCTTGCGCGCTTCCAAACCCTAAGTGAAAGGGTTCGTCGAAAGCTTTTCAAGTGATCGGATGAGGAAGAATTCAGGTGAATACAATTCGTGGCACAACTCTTCTTCTTATTCTACTTCCTCATCTTCCACTATTCATTTTTCTTCTTCTTCTTCTTCTTCTTCTTCTTCTTCTTCTTCTTCTTCTTCTTCTTCTTCTTCTTCTTCTTCTTCTTCTTCTTCTTCTTCTTCTTCTTCTTCTTCTTCTTCTTCTTCTTCTTCTTCTTCTTCTTCTTCTTCTTCTTCTTCTTCTTCTTCCTATTCTTATTCTTCTTCTCCTATTCATCCTCCCCTCCTTCTCCTCCTTCAAGCATCCTCCTCCTCCACATCCTTCAAGTGTTCTCCTCTTCTACATCTTTTATACCTTCTTGTCACAGTATTTCGTTATTCGTTGAACCACGATCAGACTGCGCTGTGAAGAACAGTTCCTATGAAGCATTGAGATAAGATTTTGTAAACAATACAAACTGCATCTTTTCAAGCAGACTCCAGGTATGTTGTTTCTCAATAGAGAGTTGTTTCTCACTCCAGGTAAGTTTCTCAATAGAGGAATTCGTGTTTTATCATAGTGTTTTGAAGCTTTGAGTATCAATAGCAACTCATTAGCAATGTGGAATATGTTGAAACAGTTCACAGCGGTGTATTTCCTTCAATAACTTCACTCAGACCATTCAATATCTAGTCATGAGATGTTACAGCAATACTTGAAAATAGAAACATGTTCGATTGATGGAAGCGAACATTATATCTCAATGTTCAATTTTGCGTATCTATAAACCATTTTCAGTTTAAATCAATTATGTACTTGTCATTATGTTTTTGGTGAATACCAATCACGTCGCCACATCGCCGCCACTCCACCTTAATGGGCGCTTACGCTAAACATTCCATTTGAAACTGAAACATCATCAACTGAAATGAATTTCTGATAATAACTTGACTTACAATGTGTATCCTATTATATTAAGCGAGCAATTTCTGTATGTTTATATTTATGTATTTATGTATTTATGTATTTATGTATTTAATATCGGGGTACCGAGCTCTGCTCGGGGGTAGGCCTACAAAGGCACAGGAATGGAAATTTTAAAGGAAAAAAGGAATGAAATTAAACAATTTTTTAAGTACAGCCATCAGTCTTATCCACTGAATCATCATTGCACTATAAAAAAATCAATCTCAGCTTTCGAAATATTATGAATAATCGAGTTTGAATGCATATCATTTGAAAAATCGCACATAAAATTTTGCTTCATAGAAATAATAATATGGGTTGATATAGTAGGATCATTATAACTTGTCAGAAAACAGCTGATTTAACGTCAGTAAACGAGCGTACATCAATCAGCTGTTTTCTGACAATTTGAAATATTCCTGCTACAACAATTAAAAAAAAAACAATTTTTAGCCCAGCTGTTTTGATGAACTCTTGACGATTTTTCTCAAATAAATAAAAACAGATCACATGGCTAACTTCCTTGAACTGCCTTGTTTTTGAATTATTTCGAGTTTTATTGCTTGAAGTGAACAATATGATTTTTCATCTATCTATCTATCTATCTACAGTAGATCAATAGTAAAATAATTGGATTCAATTATTCTAACTTGATACAGTAACGTATTCACTCACCAATAGCGAAGTAAGTCTTTTCTTATATCTGTGATTCAGAACTCACAATAAAATTATGGTTTATGCACACCAGATAGAAGTAGAAATTCAGTTCATGAATTCAAGTGAAAATTAATGCAAAAGTTATGAAAATGATATGATTAAAGGTCAATTCCCACATTGACGACAACGACACGACGACGACATTCTCATTTCGTTCTGCGCATGCGTCACCAGCCCGCGCTCTGAATTGGTCCATGTCTATCTTTGTTTACAAAAATGACTGTAGCTGTCAGCTATCAAGCTCTCAAAATTGCAGTACCGGTATGACTTGAAAAGATTTGTATTATAATTTTATTTACTGATTATTATATTCATATTGTCGTACTAATATTATTAATATTAATTGACAATTGATTCCGAACAGCGAACATTCAAACTTCGTACCTAGTCACTTAACCTAGAAATTCGGCTGGTCAGAAGTTCTAAAAGGATGGACCAATCAGAGCGCTGGCTGGTGACGCATGCGCAGAACAAAATGAGAATGTCGTCGTCGTGTCGTTGTCGTCAATGTGGGAATTGACCTTTAATCAATTTTTTATCTTCAGAATAGAAAAAGAATTCCTTCTATGCAATGGTTCTGATAATATTTGGTATGATTTGTTTTAAATTGACAAAAGTGTTGCTAAGTTAACAATCTGATGCATCACATTGTTGTACAGCTGATAACATAGCTCAATTTTGCTTTAAATGGAAATAATAATGATTGCTTAATATAATAGGATAGGCTACAATATAGAATATTTTCAATGTTTTTAATTCCTCTTAATTTTAATGATTATAATCAATTTTTATTTTAAAGATTTTATTCCTTTTTAATTTTCAATTAATGAATTTGAATCCAGAAGGAAATAGGAACAGCTTATGTGCTTCTGCATTTTCTCAATTTTGGTAATCAAGACGCTGTTTTTACTAAAGAAGTTATAGCAGGATTCTTGTCAGAAAACAGCTGATTTAACAGTAAACGAGCGTACATCAATCAGCTGTTTTCTGACAATTTAAAATAATCCTGCTATAGTGTAGTCGGAGATTGCGTTCGTATTTTACATAATTATGGTCAGATGATTGAAACGAATTATCTCAACAGCTGATAATTATAATCTTCTCTCACTCTCTCTCAACATCAAGAACCGACGGAAAATTGTTTCTTCTGTCAGCTGATTCTCTGTCACTGTCTCAGCAGCTGAAATAATAATCTTGTCTCACTCACACACTCACTCGCTCTCACTCTTTCTCATCATTTACAGCCGACGGAAATTTCTTTCTTCTGTCAGCTGATTCTTAAAGGATCAATTTCTCCTTTTTTAGGTCCTTTAGCGAGTTATCCCAGGGATGAGACCCGGCGCAAACGAATTTTTGTATCACAAACCTCTTATATTTCAGATTTCGTCAAAATCGTTAGAGCCGTTTTCGAGATCCGTTGGACATACAAACATAATCACATATCCACATATAAACATACAGAAATTGCTCGCTTAATATAATAGGATGTATTTATGTATTTATGTATTTATGTATGTATGTCCAACGGATCTCGAAAACGGCTCTAACATTTTGACGAAATTTGAATATAGGAGGTTGTGATACAAAATGTTTGCGCCGGGTCTCATCCTGAGATAACTCTGCTAAAGGACCTAAAAAGGAGAAATTGATCCTTTAAGAATCAGCTGACAGAAGAAAGAAATTTCCATCGGCAAATAATGAGAAAGAGTGAGCGAGTGAGGTGTTGAGACAAGATTATTATTTCAGCTGCTGGTGAGAGAATCGCTGACAGGAAGAAACAATTTTCCGTCGGTTCTGATGTTGTTGGTAAAACCAGCGGTTCCATTACTAGAATTGAGAAAAATATCGAAACACATAAGCTGCTCCTATTCTTTTTTTCTGATTTTAATTTATCTATAGAAAATTAAAAGGAATTTGAAATTTTGAAAATATTCCATATTGTATTGTTATTTTAAAATTTGAGGCATGAAGTTAGCCATGTGATCTGTTTTTATTTATTTGAAAAAAATCGTCAAGAGTTCATCTAAACAGCTGACCTAAAATAGTTATCAACCAGATTATTATTTCTATATGAAGCATAATAGAAATAATAATAGTAATAAAATATATTTATATTATATGTATGTATTTATGTATTTATATATTTATGTATTTATATATTTATATTTATGTATATTTATATATTTATATTTATATATTTATGTATTTATGTATTTATGTATTTATGTATTTATATATTATGTATTTATGTATTTATGTATTTATGTATTTATGTATTTATGTATTTATGTATTTATGTATTTATGTATTTATGTATTTATGTATATTTATGTATTTATATTTATGTATTTATTTATGTATTTATGTATTTATATTTATGTATTTATGTATTTATGTATGTATGTCCAACGGATCTCGAAAACAGCTCTAACGATTTTGACGAAATTTGGAATATAGGAGGTTTGTGATACAAAAATTAGTTTGCGCCGGGTCTCATCCCTGGGATAACTCGCTGAAGGACATTAAAAAGGGAAAGCCGATCCTTTAGGAATCAGCTGACAGAAAAAACAAATTTCCTTCGGCTGTAAATGATGAGAAAAAGTGAGAGCGAGTGAGTGTGTGAGTGAGACAAGATTATTATTTCAGCTGCTGAGACAGTGACAGAGAATCAGCTGATAGAAGAAACAATTTTCCGTCGGTTCTTGATGTTGAGAGAGAGTGAGTGCGAGTGAGAGAAGATTATTATTATCAGCTGTTGAGATAATTCGTTTATCTATTTTTCGTTTATTCGTTTATTTTAATTTATCTATAGAAAATTAAAAGGAATTCAAAATATTAAAAATATTCCTATTGTATTGGTATTTTAAAATTTGAGGCATGAAGTTAGCCAGGGACCTGACATCCCTGAAGTTAGCCATGTCATCTGTTTTTATTTATTTGAGAAAAGTCGTCAAGAGTTCATTAAAACAGCTGATTACTAACCCATTTATTATTTCTTATTTCTCTGAAACAAAATTTTACCACAAAAGCAATTTTTCAAATAATATGCATTCAAACTCGATTATTCATAATATTTTGAAAGCTGAGATTAATTTTTTTATAGTGCAATGATTATTTAGTGCATATGACTGATGGCTGTACTTTAAAAAATTGTTTAATGATAGAACGTACAGCGTCCTGCCGGCAGTACGTAAAGTACTCAAAGTCCTACCAAGTTACACATATATTTGAGTACTTTCCGTCCTTCTGGCAGGACTGGGAATTATTTCATTAGAAAGAGCGTTAAATTCCCTTTATAGCGCAAAAAAAATCACGCTGGTACGACTGCTTGATCAGAAATGGCGACATGTTTTGTAAAGGCCGACGTGTTCATGTTTTGGCTTCATATTTTGACGCGCCGACGCGCCCAACACCGAAAATGAGTGGAGCAAATCCATTTTCGGTCTAAACTGGGAAGTAGAAAAGTGTTTCGGAACTATAGTTTCAGTTAATAGAAGTTTTGAAAGTATAAAGTGGGATATTGATGGCAACACTACACTAAGTGCGGTTAGCGGACATCAAGCTACACGAACACGAGGCAAATTATTGTGCAGTGCAGCCAGTTCTTTATAATATAGGCTACAGGAGGAGAACAGACCCTCTACTTCGAATTGTAAGTCATATTTTCTATTGTTTTGTTTACAAAAGATAACGTTTCTATTTTAGGATTTCATTTCAGTGCCAAGCCTTATTTTTTCAACTTGACATTCCAAAATTAATAATTTATTCTGTGAAATGTAATGGCCCATTTTTTCATGACTTTTTGTAAACTGCATTATAGTCTCTAGAATTTACTTTATTGCGTTTGATATTTTTTAAATTATTGGAATTTCATTGATTTATATAGGTTTGATACAGTTCTTCAGCTCCTCTTTTCATGAAACTAATCTGTTAAAATTATATAATTATAATTATATAATACAGTATAATATATTATATATTATATGTTATATATTATGAAAATATTATATAATGTATATATAATTATAATTATATAATTATATATATTATGTATTAAATATTATATAATATGTATTATATATATATTATATATTATTATATATATATATATATATTATATATAATATAACTATATATTTTATCCTATATAATTATCACAATAAACAGTAGTTTGATATGTGTTATATTAGTTTGTATGTTATAGTATGTTAGTATATTTAGTAAGATTTAGTAGTTTCATATGTGCTATATCCAATTGAAACGTATTAATAAACATCAATTTGATATGTGTTATATTTAATTGAAACGTTTTCCCACAATTGTACAGTAGAACATTGAAATCTCTCATCAGTAATAGATAGTTGTTGTTTACATGCTGTGGAAGTGATGTACTGCTGGAAGGTTTGCGTCCTGCTGGAAGGACAGATTAAACATTTTCCATAAACATCAAGAGTCCTTCCAGCAGGACGCTACACCATGTACAAAAGTACTTCCGGAAGCTCCTTCCAGCAGGACAAATGCCTGTACGTTCTATCATTAATTTCATGCTTTTTTCTTTATAATTCCCATTCCTGTGCTTTTGTACTCCCGAGCACAGCTCGGTCCCCCGATATTGTGTTCTTACACAAGTAGAGTGCATGTGTGTGTTCGCGAACACTGAGAGTTGTGCGAATTCGTTCGTGCGTACGCTGTCGAGAACTACGAAGATTAGAACGCATGAATGCCTTCAACCTCTTCCTGGATCACTCCTGTCCTCACCTTCACTTTCCCTTGTCATCATTCTATTTCTTTCTCTCTCACACTCTCTCTCTCTATTTCTTCTCTCTTCCACTATTTTCTTCCCTCTATCCCTTCTACTCACTTTCCCATCGGTACTCCTTCTACTCCTCCTCTTCCCGTTCCTCCACCTCCTCCTCCTCCTCCTCCTCCTCCTCCTCCTCCTCCTCCTCTTCCTCCTACTCCTGCTACAGACTCTACGACTGAATCACTTTTACTTTCACTCTTACTCCTATCTTATCCCTCTAGATAAACTTTTTTCTCTCACTCTTTTCCATTCCTTTCTTTATCCTCCATCTCCTCTCTTCATCATCTCGTCCTTGCTCTTATACAGTCTCACCCTTGCCTTGCTCTTGATCACGTCTACTCTCTCTCTCTCTCTCTCTCTCTCTCTCTCTCTCTCATATCAACTCTCTTTCTCTCCCAGATGTCTCTCAAGTCCACCCTCCTTTTCTCTCAAATGCCTCTCACGTTTATCTCCTTTCCCTCCCTCACGATTGAACCTGCTGTTCAGTCAATAGGAAAGAACCACTCCACGCATGTCGGATCCTTCACTCATTCATTCAACAATTGAACCTGTAATTTTCCCACTAACGTCTAACTTGTTTTGTAACAACACTTAACCTATGATCTCTCACCAAATATCAAACATAAAGGTTTTTTGAAATCTAATTGCACCTTTTTCTAAAATATATGGTTGATTGCTGGTTTGTTACTGTTGAACAATTCATTTGGTAATCTGAGAATCAAAATGGAGCAAAGCTCAGCCAAAGCCTATAGAGAGTGATGGATTTTGATAGAAACTAGTAGATTATGATCAATAATAATTGAACACATAATTTCCATGCTTCAAAACATGATTGTAATTTAATATCTTCTCTCAAAAGTCTCTTCAAGTTGACGAATTAGTCTAGCATTCATCTTGCAAATGGTTCTTCCAAATAATATGTCTCCAATATAATATCCCAATAGTTGAATTGCAAAACACTCTCAAGTAGAGACATGTTCGAATTAAATGAAAAACAACATGAAAATAGTATTACGTTCTTGGGGAAAAATTTGTACTCACAAAACAGGTTACATCGCCAAGAATAAGAATCATTCTGTGAAGTCAATGAGCTTACCTGGAAAAAAGAAAAAATTGATTAGCACTATAGGCTACATTTTTTTGAAAAAATGTAAACAGCATTGATCGTATAGAACAATGTCTATCAGAGAAGCTTGTAAACGAGAAGATCACAACTCCAGGATTGAATGATATCAGAATAATGTGTACAAGATGAAGAGAAAAGTGAGGTCAATAAAAAAAATCTAATCCTTTGTTGTAATTATCTTGTTCTCATTTTATCTCCCTTTCATCCACTGTTCCTCCTTAATATTATTCTTCACTTGTTCTCCTTTTTCCCTCATTCAGTTCTTCCTTCTCCATCTCATTTCATTTTCCTCGACCCCTTATGAAAGTAAATTAGAAACCGTTAACAGTACTTGTCTAGTGTCAAGGCGCAGTTGTACTAAAAGCAGTACAAGGACAGCAGCAGTACAGAGCACTGGGGTGGCGTTAAAACTTTCCAACCTGGAACAACTCGACTATCAAACTTCTGCCTTCCATTATTTCCGGGCGGTACGTGAGCGAATTATTTTAGTGCAACTCGTCGGCTTGACTGCACCACTTGCATCCTTATTAGGCTGCTGGATTGCCGCGTTGCTGGCACAACTTGGCAACAGCGCTTATAACAAGAGCACAGTGCGCTGAAAGTTATCAACAAAATGTGTCGACACTGGTTATAATTGTAATGGATTTTCACACAAGTGGCACAACTTTACAAAAGCGCTTATCACAAAAGAACAGTTTGCTGAAAGTTTTCAACTAATGCGTCAACATTGAATATGAATGTAATGCTTTTACAGACGTGTCTATATAATTATTATGGCGTTATTAGATGGATCACAGGACTCTTCGGGCTCATTCTCATAGAATAAGAATTCAGTTGTTTAATCCAGCATTCTATATAATTGAATAATGATCGAATCTTCGTTCAATATAATCGAGATAATGTAAACCATAGATTGATAATATTGTAACAACCGGTAACTTGTTATTTTCATTTTTCATTATTGTATAATGTTGTCTTCTTTCTTCAATCATTTGATTGGTATGCAGCTTTCCATCTCTTCCTGTCCAGAGCTGAATGTTTCAATTGAATGTAGCTCTGAACTCCTACATCTTTGGTTAGGGCCTGGAAAATCTTGTAGTCTTTTTGACAATAATATTGATGTGAATGACATTTTAAAAAATTACTATGTGTTGCAAAACCAATTTAGCCTATATTAGAGAAAATATTAAAATCGATGATGAATGTTGATTTCCATCCGTTAGTGAATATTACGACAACTATATTTTCATTGGAAAATATTGTAGGGAGGCTTCAGGGTAGCTGATTTTCGACAGATTGATGAAGCTGAGCTCGGTAATTACATTTCTAATTTCTGATTATGTTCTTCTCAAGAAACTTTTACATGAAATTGTCAACCTGATTATCAACATAAATTTCCTAAGTTGTTTGTAAATGTTGAATAAATAAAAGAAAGAAACATATAATTTTTATCAAGAAAAAAACTTCATGGAAATAAACCCGCTCAACTGTGGAATTCCATGTACTAGAGTGGGTGTGAGTAGTATTTGGGTGGGGGTGCAAATATACTTGGTAAGTGAGCTCACATACTATTATTTGAAATGATTTGTTCTATACGTCGTCTTCCTGTATGTATTATCCATTTTTGAACAGCATTTTTGAATTTTCTTTGGTGAGGTATTTCCTTAATATTTACGGGAAGCAGGTTGTAGAGTTTTGGTGCTAAGTGGTTGAACTGTCTGTGATACAGTGCCTTCCTGGCAACGTATCACAGATGAATCTCAAATGAATCTCAATTTGAATTAATTTTCAAATCAATTCTTATTGTTCGATCTGAATGTTTTCATTTAAAGGCTTTTCACATGAAATAATCAACATTAATTAATTCTCAAATCAATTCGGATTGTTCGATTTAAAAGTTTTCATTCAATGGCTTAAGGTTAATCATGTCCTTCAATTACGTTACTATCATTACATAAATATGAGGACGTGAATATTATCACCTCATCTATGCACTGCTATTCAAGAGGCATTCCCAGAACTATTCTCGCATCGAAACGTATTTTTCATTAATCAAATCGTACATAAAAGCGGTCGTCGAATATAAAAATGGAAGAGGACTGTCTGTGGATAAGCAGGACTATGAACGCAAACATTTCGTTGGTGGGCGGACGTGACGAGTTAGCCAGTCACGTCCCAGCTTTATATCCATTTTGGACATCGTCCACTGTTTTACAATAAAGTTAAGGCACCCTTGTACCTTTTACTTACGCACGCACACAGACAAACGCGAGCGCACCCTCTCGAAACTTCACTATACACAAAGTGCAGTGTCCCCTGACACTCTTCAGGGCACAGGAAAGGAAAGGAAAGCCCTAGCTGGAGGATCCTCTTCCAATTCTCCCTCTATCCCTATTCTTGATCACTATCCTTTTGCCTCCTGAAGCGAGGGTTTAGTTCGTCTTACGCTATGCTGCCTTGGTCATTCTAATTTGAGACAGCTGCTCTTCGGGTATCTGGCCAGGTTTTCTCTCCTTTACTATCTCTTATGTCCAAGTGTTCCTTCTCTTTTTGTGCCATATTCCTACCATCATTGATTATTGTTTTCTCTTCATCTCTATGGGTATCAGTGATCTCCAATCACTATTCCACTGCACACAGTCACTTTCTTCTTCTTCTTCTTCTTCTTCTTCTTCTTCTTCTTCTTCTTCTTCTTCTTCTTCTTCTTCTTCTTCTTCTTTCTCTTCCCCATTTCCTTTTCTCCCAGTGCTTCCTCTTCTCCATCGATTCCTCTCTACCTCCCTCCCTTTTCCAATTCATCTTCTCTTCTCTCATCTTTCCCATTTCATTTTTTTTTCTTCATCGATTTTCCAATTCATCTTCTTTTCTCTCATCTTTCCCATTTCATGTTTCTTTCTTCATCGATTGACATTCTCCTGAATTGTATTCCCCGTTTCCACACATTTTAACCCCGTTTTATCCACACTCCCCTCCAAAACTTGTTCCTTTTCCTCTATCGTCATCTTTCTCTAGAAAGATTTTGCTGATTTTACTCTCAATTTGATAGATTTACTATCTCCACGGACGATTTCTTTCTTAATCCAATAAAAATAATAATGTTAGTTCCAGAAGGAGGTGAGGTAATAAATTCAATAATTTGTTTTTCTTTGCGATAAAGTAATTGAGACATCAATCTGGGTAAACAGCTAGAGATCATTAGCTGAATGGGCAAAAGCTCAAGAATCCAATCACGAAGTATTCTCTCTTGTTTGAAATTTGTCCGTTCGATAACTAATGTTTCAACAAGACCATGAATTCTCTCACAGGATAAAATACACGATAAAATAGCAAAACTTAACATTTTGATGAGTCCTGTAAACTAGTATGCAGTTACAGTGGAACCCGCGTACCACTCTTTTGTAGCCATGACACGCCATGTTATTCTGTTGATAATTATGATAACAATATTGATTTTGGGCCTAAGAGGATTTGCGAAGGCTTCGACTGTGTTTGTTATCGTTAATGGCATTAGCGGACCGGACTCGAGCATAGCATTGTGTACAGGGTGTTTATTCGCTCGCGCTCTGCTCTGGGGAAGCCAGCTCATTAAAAATAAGTGCAGTTCCCTGTTTTGTGACTGTTTAAATATAGATTCCGAATAGAATTTAATAATGCAGGGGGTGGCAGACATGTGAACGTCCAGAGATCTCTCTGTGAGCCGAATCATGCTGTAGAGCAGAACAAGTTGTGGATTAGGTTATGCTGAAAATACACTAATGTAGTTGACGATGTAGTCGAAACCTTGAGTAGTTTTGGTACTTTCCAGTTCAGTATTCATTAGAGTAAGCGTTCAGATTTGTTCGAAATTGTAAACTGAACAGAATAATCACCTGTTGTCTATTTTGTCTCAGTATAATCGTATTTTATTAAATTCCATCTCAAACAAAAGTAAACGCTGCAAATACAATGTGAGATTGAATTGTTTGATTCATAACAAGCCGTTAAATCTTATACTATCTAATATACAAATATTCGTATCGCTCATTAGGTGACTGAAAATTACTGAAAATTCTACGAAACTCACTCTTTTTTCTTTTCACTCTTAAATTACTACTTTTTTTTATTTTTTCTCCAGATTTCATCTGAATTTTAGCGCTTTAAATTTCATTTATTTTTTCGTTCAGTTCATTGAGGACAGTGAAAAATGATACAAGCAGACAAAGCTAATAAATGCTTCGCGCTAGTCTGCCACAGGAAATAACATTTAAAACAGCAGTGTCCAAAACTGGAATTGTTTGGAAAAAGGAGTCGAGAGATGTATGTGCTTAGAAGGTGGAGAGGGAGATTGAGAAAGAGAAGGAGAAAGTATGAACAATAAAGAAGGAGGAGGAGGAGGAGATGAATAAGAAAAAGCAAATGATGGAAAAAGAAGAGGAGAAGAGGGATAATAAGAAGTATAACTCAAAAAAAAAGAAAGAAAAGAAGGAGAAGAAGAAGAAGAAGAAGAAAAGAAAGAAGAAGAAAGAAAAAAAAAAGAAAAGAAGAAGAAAAGAAAGAAGTAGGAGAAGAAGAAGAAGAAGAAGAAGAAAGAAGTAGAAGGAGACGACAACCGGGTGACGGAGAAGAAGAAGAAGAGAAGGAGAAGAAGAAGGAGAAGGAGGAAAGAAGAATGGAAGGGAGGAGAAGAAGCAGAAGATAAAAGGAGAGAGAGAAAGAAGGGGAGAAGAAGAAGAAGAAGAAGAAGAAGAAAAGAAGAAGGAGAAGAAGAAGAAAAGAGGAAGAAGGAGGAGAAGAAGCAGAAACAGAAGAAGACAAAGAAGGAGAAGAAGAAAAAGAAGTTGAAGAAGATTACGTATAGAAGAAAGTATGGAATAGGAGAAGAGTAGGGAAAAGCCGGGTGAGAGGAGTTATAAAAGAGGAATTGAATGAGTGGACAGGAGTTGAGAAGAGCAAAATGAGTATAGAGTGAGAGAGATGTGACACAGATGTGATACTCTCATTTCCGCAGGTGGTACGTGCCCAGTGCTATTCTGTCAGAGCACGTGAAGAGCGGTTGGAAGAGTTTCCATCTTCTTTGTCATCGTCACTGCGAGACAGTCAGTCAGTCCTGGAATCCTATCCTGGCTTTTTTCGGGAGATAACAAGGCGGGCCTGTTACGTGAGCACCAGATTTAAGAAGGGATTCTTTATGTGGTGACGTATGTGCTGAGCTTGGAAAAATCATTAAGGATTTATGAAAAGTGATGAGATTTCTCTTTGTGGTTACACAATTGCTGATTTTGATGAATCCTAAATTCCACGAAATTTGATGATTCATGAATTTCTTAATGCATTTCTCTCTGATAGATTTGCGTTTAACAATAATTGGTTTTTATTTGAAAAAATAGCCAAAATAGATTGGAAATGTTGATATGTGATTACGGATTGAAAGATACATTTTCTCAGGTTTGAAAATTTCTTAACATCAGTCTAAGTAGAACAACATTTTCCAAGTGTTCATAAACAGTAACATTATTCATAGATTTCTATAATTATACAATCAAATCATTCAAGTTGTGAGGGGATAACACACTAGGAATGCATATTGTGATTATTTGTTGAGTACAAAAAGCATGTCTAGTGTATGAGCACCTTGCAAATCAGCAATTCAATTCAAGATTAATTCGATTAGATAATATTTTATAAGAGCTTGTAGCTTTTAGTAACGTCATCATGAACAATAAAATAAAATCTTCTTCGGAACTTTCGGATTTTTCAATCATCAAAATTGAATGAAGCCGACAGGGGAGATTTGTGGGAATTATTATCATCCAAAACTGAGAAACAACGTTTTTACTCCTATCCCATTGTCAAAAGAACAAGATTAAGTTAATTAATAATAGAAAACTAGATTTCTAGTGTCTATCTTCTATGAATTGTCTTCTCTATTGTTACCTGAGTGGAGAATCTTAAATTTAGTGAATTCAACAATTTTTTAAAACCTCAATTTAACAACAAGATTATAGAATTCATATAATTTAGAAACTTCAATAAAACAACCAAATAACTGAACAACAACAACCAACCAACAATAGAACAACTAAATCACAACAAGTTTTGGTTAAGATGATGCCCACAAGACCTCTAGGCTTGGGTGATGGGAGGTTAATGATGAGAGATAACGTTTCACGCAGCCGGAACCGACAGCTTAACGTCTCCTCCAAAAGACAGGGAAACTTTAATTCAACAATATTACTTTTCTGGGAAACTGGGCAGTTTTTCCCACGCAAATTCTAGGTGAAAGTTTTCTTTTTCCTACAGAGAATCAGTGCACTAGGGAAACAGAGCATGCAACAGAAGCCTATGGAAAGTAAGAGAAGGCAACAGGATAAAAAACATCATGTGGAGAGAAAAGTGAAAGTCTTATCGCTGGAAGTTTTAGCAGTGGGCCTTTTTCTTCGCGCAATTCAGGCTGGCAGCTGTCGCTTGTTCAGCAATAATCTATAATCAAATTTACAACCGGTAGGCAGGTCTCCGTGCCGGGGCCCAGGGGAGCTAGAAGTCTTCAACATTTTCTCCCCCGAGTCTCTTTCTTACTTCGGCTTTTCTTGCGGGAATATGGGCACAAAAATGTTGCGTTTCATGGGATTATGAACAAGCTAGAATAATGAATTAGAAGTGGGTCGGTTTCATTGGAGTTGATATAGATCGTGTTGTGAGTTGAATTTCTTATTCTTATAATTATTGAAATAATAAATTCAATAGATTAATTGAGTAAGGATGAAAATCAATTGAAAGAATATTGTAAGAACTACCAAAATGATGAATTTGGTAAAGTACAAACGAAGAAACTAGGAGATTGAGAACTTGAGATTACGAATGAGTGAATGTCTTTAAAATGATAACATAGATAAGAAAAGAAAGAAAAAAAACAATGGCACATAAGTAGATGGACGCACGTGCCAGACTCTCAAGAGGAGGTAAACGCGCGTGCAGGTGTTTCCGCGTGGGAGTGTGTTGTGATATGATGACAACCCGAGCCAAAATGGCGACAGACGGAGGCTGTCAACGACCCAAGATGCTCGTTGACAAGAGGTAAATCCATGGAAGACAAGCAGCATGCACATTTCCCTGTTTTTGGCGCTGCCATATTTTCCAAGTGACGCGAGCGCATTCCGTCCTGACAGCTGACTGGAAGTGAGCTGCTTTATTTCGTTGGCAGCTAACAATTTCCAGCGAAAGTATTCGTTTACTCAATTTCTGATGTCCTTCAAAAATATTCGGTGGCATATTACAACACTGAAGAGCTGAACTGTTTCTTAAATACTATATCATTCAGCTCGTAATAGAGAAATTCATGGACAGACGTTTATCAGCATAGAGTTGAACCGTTTCTTAAATACTATGTTATTCAGCTCGTAATAGAGAAAGTCATGGACAGAAGTTTATCAGCATAGAAGGGCTGTGTAAGTATATTATAATGCGATAATACAAAACTGGATATGAGAAGTTCTGCGAAGAGCCATATCCCATATCAAAAATGTAAAATATCAATGTACAAATGAGTCCAAATCATAATTTTGGAGATGCATTCCTTGATAAAATTAACATGTTATATAAAAGTATCAAAGTCTTATAACAATTCTGTTCCAAAGATTTCGGTCTCTCGCTGTTGATAGCATAATATCTCCATGAACTGCAATACATTATTTTGTATGATAGCATAGCCAACAAACATTATTATTTTACTACCTCATGAAGAGAGGCTTTTGTTCATTCATGGATGTAAATAAAGCTTTATTATTATAAGAGTATCAACTCAAGCTAAATAAACCTAAAGTAACCTCCATAATTTCGGCTACTATTTCATATTCAATGTGACTGGTGGCTTAATTGTTAGTGTTAATAATCCAAGATTTCTTGTGCAGTACCTTTTGCAATTTTGGCTTCGTAAACAATTTCTTTTCAATTAAGCAATCTCTCTACTACAAAAACGATATTTTTACAATAGATTTTTTATTATGAGCATAATCTAATTTTGGACAATGCTATTGATACTTGGGTTTCAGGGGTTTTTGAAAGGTTTCGGTTACAGACCTGTTGTTTCTCTCCCAATAGTTTCTATATTTGGCATTCTGAGAGAATGAATCAATATGGGAACTGTAGAAAGAGTGTGAAGATTATGTTACAAGTTTGTCTTAACGGAAGTGGGTCTGAATCATTTCCAGACTTTCCTTGTTGATTGTGATTCTCAAATAAATCTTAGACTTGTGCCCAAGTGATAAGAGGGATAATAATTATGGCTAAGGTTCAAAATATAAGTAGCTTTTACAGTTCAAAAACATATACCATGAACCAATAAGTTGAGTGCTCATATATAACAAATAAAATCACAGTTTTCAAAGAATCACCAAAAAGATACTGAAAAAATCTATTGATAACAATATGAATATGACAAAGGTTCAAAATAAAATCAGCCTATACAGTTTAAAAACATATTTTAAGTTGAGTGCTCATAAATATCAAATAAAATAACAGTTTTCGAAGAATAACCAATTAGTTACTGAAAAAAATCTATTAATTACAACGTTCTTTCAACATTATACAGCACACATCCGATTTCCATCGGCCGGGAAGTGACGTGATGACAAAAGCCCCCCCCCCTTCCCAACTACTAGTCATCCCCTTTCTACCAACCCCCCCACCCACCACCACCTAACAGGTAGCAACACCGTCGACAGGTCCGAGGGACCAATTAGCCCGTTCGGCTCCCGAGGGAGCAAACTCAAATCACCGGGATTATTGGGTTTCGAGCCCCGGGTTCAGTCATCCAATATGTCCCCCCCCCCACTCACCATCCCACGTGACAGGATGTCTCTCACTTGATCCTACTGGATACAACTACTACCGGTCAGCCCCTTGCATCCTAACTCTCTTCTCACTCTCCCTCTCCCTCTCACTCACTCTCTCTCCCACTCTCTCTCTTCCTCACTCACTCTTCCTCTCTCTCTCAAACACCCCTGCCAGTGTCATCTCTCCCTCTCTCTTATTACTCTTTTATCAATTTATTACTATTTTCTCCCAGTATCCATTAATTAAGAAACGATTGATATTGTAATCCCGTTAGTATTGCATCTGTGTTTCTTATCAGTAATTATCTAAAAATTCTATTAATAAAATAAACTTAAATTAATTATAAACAAAAAATTAATTATAAAATTAACTTTGAATTAAATGTTGAATCAGGCTCATTTCAAATTCTGTTAGAGTTCACTCAATAATAGTTACTTATTTAATATCTTATTAAGTAATTGATATTTCAAATTACAACAATACCTTTTCCTTGAAATATTTATCATTCCTCAATAAAATATCCATCCATCTATCTATCTTTCTTTCTCTCATGTTACTATGTTACTTTATCGTTTAATGATATTTCTGTTGAGTTTATAATTCCTGAAGTTTATATAATAATAATTTATTTGAATAATTATTATCGTTCACTAGAAATCTAAACAGAAATATTCTGTTATCCGGTATTAATAAAGAATATAATCTCATCTCACTCACTCTCTTCCTCTTAAGCATTTCCTGTCTTTTTCAGGCCCTTAATGTTCTGGTTCCTCCTCCACTCTGCATCCAAAAACGATTTTTCTCAAAACGTTTCTCTCATTTCGCTTCTCAACGCTATCCTTTTCCTGAACATTATCTCAGAAAATATCCCGCAACCTTTCTTTCATCTCATCTTGTTAAGTTAACAAGGTTCTCTTGAAATAATTAATATTAATTCTCAAGTTCATGCTAATCCGTGATCTCATTATCATGATATTTATCTCATTGATCTTCATATTCTGTATACAGCTATTTTTCCTTTCCCTCTTTCTCATTTCTTACTCACTCACTCACTTTGCTTTACTCTTCCAACCCTTCCTATAATTCTCTCTCATTCTCTGAATCTCTCTCCCTCTATAATCCACCAATCTGCCACCTAACAGCCTCCTTTGTTCTTCTCAAACAATGAATAATTGTTTTATCTTCGAGCGCGTTTTTTTACTTTCATCGTAATCCATTGTGGAAGCAACTACATTGATTGGTACGGTAATGATAGGGGCTGACTGTTCCAGCTGTTGAGGCCGGATGTCTTGACAACCACCTGTTCAAACAATGTTGATGCATCAATTGATTGTTTTTAAAGCTAGCGAATATGTTGCATTTACGAGTATAATGTTCTGAATATTATGTAATACAGCAATTGTTTAAAACAAAATCTAGAAAAACTCCACAGAGATAAGTACAATACAGACCAATATTACGATATTGTCCATTGCAATAATTGTGATATCAAATCAATTATTGTGTTGGAAACAATTGACACGAATGGACACGAATATGATGCAATTTACGATTACAATGCTCTGAATATTATGTAACAGAGCTATCATTTTGAACAAAATCTGAACGATATGATGCAATTCACGAGTATAATGCTCTGAATATCATGTAACAGAGCTATTGTTTTGAAAAAATCCGGGACAGATCCAAAGAGATCAGTACAATACAGATCTAAAGCACAATATTGTCCATTGCAATATAATTTAAATTGAATGATTGTTCTCAAAGCTTGCGAATATTATATGTTGTTATTTACAAGTACGAAGCTCTGGATAATTATATAATATGAATTCTAGAATTTCTATTGTTTGAATCGAAATCTAGAACATATCCAAAGAGATCATTACAATACAGACTAATATTACAATATTCTTCATTGCAATAAGATCTTGAATCGAATTATTAATTTCAACGCTTGTAAATCTGTTGTAATTGACGAGTACAATAATATGCATCTATAATCTGAATATAAAGGATTAACATGATCTGAAATTGTAGGATCAAAATTTTAGTCCTACATAAATTTGTTTCAACTTACGCTCTTATAATATCTATTTCGTTCTTGATATTATGGAACAGATCTATTGTCCATTGTAGTATAATTTGATTACAAGTTACAAAGTATAATATAGCAAATGATGGAATAGTATGCCACATCATTAACATTAGAATATAAAATTCATGTATCAGAGTATATCAAAATGAAAATATTATTACAAACCTTTAAAAAATTTTTTATAATGTATCAAAATTTTAAAAGTTGAGGAATAGTGAGCTCTGAAGTATCCAAAGTGTACAACCATAGACAAGCATTCTCTCTAGCTACTAAGTCTGTTCTCTGAGATACAACTAACTTGACTAAGTTGAATAATATTCACTAAACTATTCCATTCACTAATATTTTCAAAATGCAAACTGATAAATCAATCTTCAATACTGTTCTAAACGGTCATCTTTACAACCCATAACTTCGCCCCCTTCTCTCCTACCATTACAATAACTCTCCAACTTCCCTTTCGCATGGCCAGCCTTCATCGGATGACTGACAAGGCAACGTTGCAAAAGAGAATGGTCTACAAGAGAGAGAGGGTGAGTGAGTGAGTGAGTGAAACGCGATGAATCAGAGACCGTCAAAAGAGATGAACCTGTCGGATAGAAATGAAACCAATTACACATCCCCGCCCCCCACTCTTCATCGTCCATTCTCTCACCCCACCACCCATTCATTTCCCACTATCATCCTTTCACTTTCCCTCTCGCGTGCAGCACCACCCTCCAGCTGGAGATTTTCGTAAGTGACGTAATATATTCACGGCCCCCCTTTTACGCACCCCCTCCCACCCCCGCCAATCCTCACGCCACCACACAATTCAGATGCAGCATCAACACCACGTACAGTCATCCACAAAACTTCAATGCCATTGTGCGGCCTACATGGTCAGCTCGGACTGTACAAAACAGAGGCTATTCAAAATATAGTCATTCCAGTTATGAGATTGCTGCTGGCAATGAGGCATGAATGAATAGCTGAATAGCAGTATTTTTCTTGATATAAAATAAAGATGATTAAATAAAGTAAGATGATTAAATCAGCCTTTAATCTTCAATCTAACTGACTGGGAGAAAACTCAGAACTCGGAGCTCAGTACCCCACGCTATTTTGTTCCTATCATAAGTATTTCTTTTTTTATTATTTTTTTTTCATTATTTCTTCATCACATTACATCAGTTTTTGGGAATACTCCCAATTGATAGGTGATATGTCAGTAATAAGAAGAAAGCAATTAAGTTTTACAATAAAATTAAATTAACTTATAAACGTTATTAAGTCTACAGAGTTAGAGAACATTGAAGTCTGCCACCGAATAATAAGCTCCTTCAACTAATATTCTTTTTATTGATTTTATTTTTTATTATCATGCACAAGTGATTTAAGATCTATGATCTAGCTTATGTGATAAGGGTATGATTAGGAAGGTAATAAATGTACAGAAGGTATACATGGTCGAAGAGGTATGTGATAAAAATGGTCCCATTATGTTCCTATTTGGATGTTTCTGTGGCTCTCATCTACGAAAGCGATTTCCAAAAAGGCAGCAATTGCTGACTTTGATAGAGTGACTTTGACTTTGACTGTGACTTTGGACTTTGCTAAATGATAGAGTTGATCTGAAAGGTTATTAATTGGATGTGATATGAATGGGTTAGTGAGTTAGAGTAGGCCTAAATCATCAATTTCGTCCTTCATGACCAATTTCAATACTTCAATATTAATTGCAATTTGATATAATAGTGCAAATTTCAATATTTTATTTTGCATTTCATAGTTCATTTTACATTTCAAAATATCATTTCATAGGATACTATCAACGGTATTCCTCATCACTCTTCCCATGTCGCAATAATTATTCAGCCTTGAAGTGGATCAACGTCAGCATTTAGACAACAGCGGGCGATTAGGCATGGGCATCATCCACTAGTCCCCCACATATGTTGTAGGCAGTTTTGGGGGCAGCCTCTGTTCGGGACGGCACCCACGAATTAACTGATAGCCTGCCATGGCACGCCAAAGGATGTGCAGCCTGATCCAGAGGTCGAAGGTCCACAATTTATCTCCGCAACCCTTCTCGCTTCCTTTTCAGTCCGTACACTACAACCACCCTCCGTTCATTCTCACCCCTCCCCCACAAAGAAGAAATAAGGGCACTTCATCCTCTCTAAGCCGCACTGGACAGGCTTTATTCAGGAAGAAAAAATATATACTCACACAAACCGGCGTGGGCATACAACTCTCTCACCCACACACACACACTCTCGAATTCCTCACATTGCACTTCTCTTACTAACACATACACGATTTTACTCATTCCTAACACACACTCACGCGTTCTCTGTCCTTTCCTAGCACACTGAGAACCTCGCGGATAGTTTTACTCAAGGGTCTCATATTTATTCCCCCCTCTCTTTTGTAATTTTTGCTGGCCTTTATTCACTTTGCTATGAGCCTTGAGTTTCTTCTTATTCTTCTCCTCCTTTTCCTTCTTCTTATTCTTCTTCATTGTTCCTTCTTTTTCTATTATTTTTTCTTCTTTTTCTTCTTCTTCTTCTTCTTCTTCTTCTTCTTCCTCCTCTTCTTTTCTTCATCTCCCTCTTCTTTCTCCTCTTCCTTTTCTCCTCTTCTTCTTCTTCTTTCTCCTCTTCTCCTCTTTCTACTTCTTCTTCTTCCTCCTCTTCCTTTCCTTCTTCTTCTTCTTTCCTCTTCCTTTTCTCCTTTTCTTCTTCTTTTCTTCTTCTTCCTCTTCTTTTCCTTTTTCTTTTCTTCTTCTTCTTCTTCTTCTGCATTTATTCCTTTTCTTTCTTCCTCTCCTACTTCTTTTCCTTTCTTGCTCTATCTTCTTTGTTCTCTCTTCCGATTGACTGCCCTTTTTTGCGCTCACGAGGACCAGAAGATTGGTAGTGAGGGAAGAGCCACTTTTGAAATATAATAGCAATTCCCTTTCCCCTAACATAGCTATAACCGACGATCTTCATTTAGAAAAATATTCTCGACTACGCTGAAAATTAACAAGGAAAAATTATTGTGCGCTACAGTTTCTTGTTTGAATCACTGGCGATAAACCATTGGATTAAACATTATTGTAAAGCAAATTAAGAAAAGTTGTAGAGAACTGCATGCAAATAGCTTACAGTATCCTACTAGAAAATTCCACATGCCAAACCTTCAGGTTACAAACAATTGTACATTTCTTGATTATTTTCACCTTTTCTTTGATAACTGAATGACTTGAATCTCATCGTATTTTACAGAAAAGATAAAAATGTAATTTCAAATTGAAGGCAAAATCTGCGATGATACTTTGTAGGAAATTACAAAGAACAAATAAAACTGAAAAGAATACTAATGAAACAAATAACTAATAAATTTTTATTTATCAATAAAATAAGGATACGAACGAGAATCAATGTAAAAAATTCATCTTGATGTTTACCGAGAAATTAGGCACTCCCGATGCGAGATAAATCTATGTGGGAGTTGCCATCAAAAGTCTGAATATCTATAAGTTCACAATGGTATAAATAAATAGAAATGTATAATATCAACGGTCAAAATACCATCGCGAAGCTATTGGACAGGTATCACATATCTCATCAGAGATCAATCAATAAGGTTCTAGATTTCACAAATCATTATCTTTGTAGTTTATCATTTCTCTCTCAATCTTGCTTGAATTTTGTGTTCATTATTTCTCTCTCTGTCTCGCTTAGATTAACCTTGGCTCCAGATCCCGGCAAACACAGTCCAGACAACGACCCAATTATTCAGTAATTTTCGGACTTTGACACCGATCGATACTGAAATGAGTCCATTAGAAACAGACCTCAAATTTTCATAATTCCAATTTGACAATGCGGATATAGCACAGCTTATCCGCGAAGCCATCACGAAGGTCGTAGAATTTGAAGAAGTTCTCACTCGTTACTGTAGTGTGAAGAGACGACGAATCCTTTATACTTACACTTAATGGCGATGGCTATAATGAAGAAATAACCTTTTATTGTGCTGGGAGTCTGAAGTCATTCGAGGGAGAAATGAAAGGCAGGCAATTCTGTTCATGACTCCAGATGATATTCGGAGATAGGGCCGACTATAAAGTGTTTATACTTGTCGTTTTCGGATGACGAAATAAGAAGGGGAAGGGAAATTACAAGAAATGGCACAGCGGAGAGAGAAAGAGAGAGACACACAACCACGCTTTCCACTCAACTCTACAACCGTTTGCAGTGTTTATATTATTAAAGATACTTGGGCCTCTAATAACGAGACAGTTCGCTTCAAAGACATTGCATCGCCTCCATACCGCATATGTATATAACTGAGTTACAGAAGAGCACCCCATCTCTGCAACCCTCGTACCAGTCAGTGCCCCCGGGGCCTAAGGAGTCGTATAACTAGAGTGCGCATCCAGTCATTCGAGTAGAACTAACGTTCATGAAGTTGATGAACCCTCATTTGTTCAAAAGCAGCTTCAATGCTATCAAATTTGTACAGAAATTCTAGTATGAAGATAAAATTGTATGTAATAAAATTATTATAATAGAGATTTTAACATGTGTTGTATGTCTTAAGAAAAAGACACTTTCTTGAGTAATAATCTCTCGAATAACCACACTCTAGCTAGAGCTAGAGATACACGAAAACAAACGTTCATTCTAGCAAATCCATACAAATTGTATATATTCCCATTTATCATTTGATCATAATAATAAGCTTGAAGATTACAAATCCTACAATCATGAGTTTCATTGGTTCCCTTTAGTTTATGATACCCTTCATGGCAATAATGTTAATCTCTTCCATTATCAAACAACTATAATTTTTATCTTATATTATAAAATATTTTATCCTATAAACATACGAGTACAATATTTATATTACAGATTTTCACATTTCACATTCACAGTAATACTGATTACAAACTTCTCAGATAGGTCACTTCAAAACTAACGGGATATAAACTCCTTATTTTCGTTTATCTAGTGAAAGCTATAATAATTTCTCACGATTTCTGTTGAAGGTCACAATTTTCTCCATCATTTTCTTCCTCTTCTTCCTTAGTCGTCTTCCCTTTTCTCATTACCACTATTTGTCCTTTTCTTTCCTCTTTCCAATCTTTTCTTCGTCTCCTCTTTCCTCACTACCTCTTTTAGTCTTTTCTCTTACTCTTTTTAAATTGTTTCTTCATTTTCTTACTAGCTCCTTTTTTCCTACTTTAGTCCTTACTTGGTTCCTTCCTTTATTCTAGTGTCTCAGTACACTTCCCGTCATCTCCAGCATATAAAAGCCGTCGCTCTAAAGCTGCAGCTTCTTTCAGTCATCACCAAGCAGCCCTTAAACAAGCTTCGCCGCCCTTTAAAGCAGCAGAAAAGGCACATAAGTGCTCCTTGGGGGGAGAAAAAGGCAGCCTGACACGGAAGTGCACATCAAATGAAATGTTCCGCTGATAAAACCGCTATATAATTAAAGGACGACTTGAATGTGATGCTGAGAGGAGAAAGCTGTACGAAACAAGTCAGGATAAAGAAAGAGTACTCGGCAAACTTCACTTGTGATGACATTTCTCGACTCGAGTTCAATTTTAAAGAAGAGAGGAAATTGCCGACATTCACTCAAAAAAGCTCCGGAGTAGATTATAATGAACAGAGACATTGTTTCATCTAATTGCGACTGTGAGAAGTTAGAGGATACAATTATTGCTCGAGGCACTCTCATGTAGCAGGGTAGACCATGCTACATGATAATAGATATACAGGTTTAAATACTCAGCATGTTTCTTTAATAATCGAAACACAGTACTAGCATCGATTGATTGAAATTGATACATTATTTTGATACATTGATACATTAGGCCTACATATTGATGCATTATGATTGATGATTGACATTAGTACTTGACCAATATTAATGTTCTAGGATACTTTTGAACCAATGATTTATTTCATTAGAAATGATCTGGTGATTACCAGATTGTATGGAAGAAGCAAACAAAAGTTGTTTCCTCTATTTCCAAAAAAAATATCTATTAGTTTTCAATGTTATTTCCTACTTAATAGTCTTCAATAGAGATAAACAATCAGGTTTGACTAAGCATAATGTTGTTATGAAAGAGGTTGTTGATGATTAATGTTATATTCAATGGAAAAATGGATATATGATTAATACATTATTCAACTAGATTCTTCTATTTCTTGAATTTTTTCAACTTGATTTAACAAGATTGATAGTTTTTCATAGTTGTGAGTTTGTTGGACTGCATGGATGATCTACTGGAATAATTGAATTCTTCCGAATTATGCATCAGGATTTGTGGAGTAGCATTACGACTCGAGCGAAGTCAAAATAGTCATGCATGAATGCATGATGCAAACACAATTGGAACAACCGAAAAATTTGAAGAAAGATAAGATGAAGCTATGATCTACTTTCCTTCGAAAGAATCACCACAAAGTAAATAACTAGAGCATCCCTTCACCATAATCACAACGAAAACAACCACAGAAATAACTCTTATTCAGCTTCTAGAGAACAGGAAAGTTTGATTGGATGACGACAAAAACATTCCTTCTCGTTCAGGTATGAAGAAGCACTGGCTTCATGCATTAATTCATGACATTTCCTGGACGAATAATTCCGAAATATTAAGCACCGTGCTTGTCTGAGAGCGGTGGAATAAGAAATAATTCACCTTCTTCATATTTAATTTACTTGTGAGGAGAGCCAACTTTTGGTTTTACCTGCTTCTAGCCACTCAGCGATCTTACGCCCTTTTAAAACAAGGTTCCGCAGTTTTTCAACCTGAAGATTTCTGTTGCTCGAAAGGCGTTCTATAAAATATTCAGGAAGTGTTGTAAGGCTTGTCGTGACGCCAAAATCTCTGGTTTGAAGTTTGTAAGATGGATTGAGCGGTGTTGAGGCAAGGGAGAGGGGGATTTGTTGAGGAAAGGGTGGTAGGGAAGGGGAAAAGGATAGGGGAGGGGGAAGGGATAGGGGAGGGGAAAGGGATAGGGGAGAGGGGATGGTATTGATGTCGCTACTCGTGGAAGACAGAGACTTGTTTACCTAACCAGTGATTACAAAGAGTTTCCGAAAGTGTTTAGAATAAATTTATTCCATGGAGTTTTGGGAGCGAGTGAGGAATGGGTGATTGGTGCTGGTGAAAGGGGAACAAGAGAAAGTATTTCAAAGTGGAATTGATTGATTAATTGATTGAAAGAGGAATGGGGCAGTAAGCAAGAGCGGAAGGGGTAGAGAGAACAAATAAGAGAGAGAGTGAGAGGGAAACGAGATGAAAAGGAAAAGTGAAATTAAGAGAGATTTACTACTGTGGATTTCTTCTATAATAAGATGTTTGAAGCCGTCGCGAAGCGTGGTATACTTATTTACCCGGCGATTACCAAATGAGTATATTACGCTTCGCCACTCCTATAGGAAATATACCCGGCGATGACCAAATAAGTATACCACGCTTCGCCACTAGTTTGAAGGTCGTTTTAATTGTAGTGAAGAACTTCAAATAGAAATACAAAAATTGTCAAATATATGAATCCTGGATGAGAAATAGAATTTTATTCTAGGTATACCAAAAATTTGAAATGCTTCAGAACTGAATTCAGTCATAAGTTAGATCACGTAACAAACGAGTGATTATAAGTAAAGAGAATTAATGTGGATAAGACAAATTTTGAGGAGTAGTATTAAGAAAGGAGGAGTGAAACTAGAGTTCTGATAACTCCATATTGGTAATGTTAAAGCTTGTCATCTCTTTACTCCTTCTTGATAAGCATTCTCACCAAGATTACACAGAAATTACATAGTAACCGGAATAAAAGACGTCATCCTACTGAATTCTATGAAATTTGTTTTGATGAAAGATTTAGTATGTCTTTTCTTGGACACACTGCCACGGACAAAAAAATCCTTGATTTTGCAATCCAATAGTCCATTATTGCCTTCATCATTGTCAACAAATTTGTCAACGTTTCACAAAACGTTTCATTGTCATCGTTCTCATACTGAATACTTTAAACGCAATCCATCTCGAACTATTCTTTATTTCCTCATCTCCGTCATCAGATTCTAGTATGCATCTAAAGCTCATTCAACAAACACCAAAAACTTCAACAACTTTAAACAAAATCCTCATTTCGCTACACTGTTTCTGTTATCAGACTTGCGTCAAGTTTTGCAAAATCTGTTCAAGCATGGTTGGTCGGTGTAGGCCTACAAACAGCAGGCAAGCTGTGCTAGTGGCTGTTTTCGCTCATTGGATGAGAGCATGTACTGGGATGTAGCCTCGAGCCCCCAACCAGCTTTGCACAGGCAAGATCCCTCGACAAGACTGCCAGGCACGTCTACAAACATGCGGCAAAATACGAAACTGGTAAACACCCTAGTTTATCTGCTCAAGGCCCGGCCAGCCTCCACCAACACCCAACCCTGGCTTATATCAGTCAAACAGAAAAATGCTGCCAACTGTTTTCCGAGTTTTCCAGTCATTTCTTTGCTCAGTAGACCGTCGACGACAGTTGGCAATACTGTAAATATACAGGAAAGTGTTCTGGGTGAGATTTATCGTGTTTGCACATGAATGACTTGGCGGACGCGCAATCATGTGCGTGCGAGAGAGTGCGTGTGATATGTCAGTCACTTTTCATACAGTGGTCGAATACTTGTCAGGAAAATGGCAACTTGAGGCTGGTGGAGGAAATGATGAGAAAATCTTCCTGGTCCAATCAAAAAATAATTTCTATGTCTTCAAGTTGAATCAGGGCTTGTCAAGGAGTAAACTACATGCAATACAAGTGGTAGTTGTATCAAGATTTGAAGAATATTGGTGGTTTGCTTCGAGATGATATTGAAATCAATTTATCCATGTAAAATACATATTCTATTCAGAATAGACTATGGTCAAAAATAATTATAGATCGGTCAGAATGAATAATGAATGAATGGTGATGTGTTCATATCAGGCTCATTTCATTGAAAAATACTGATTGAAAATACCGTTTCACAACGGTAGTCAAATACTTGAATACATCTCACGAAGACAAAATAATATTAAGATGAGATGCGTTTTCTTTTTTTTATGATTTTTTGATAGTCTTTTTGGAACGTTTTGGATTAGTCAAGAAAGTTTTTGAATAGTCAAAAAAATTTCTGTGAAATATAGACGTGTCGTATTTTTGGATTTAATCAGTAGAATTGCTTCTTTAGAAATCGTGTTACAAAGGGAAACTCCATAGAATATTTCAATCAAGAGTTATCACTTTCCAAGTAGAGTAGTAAAGTAGTGAGGATGAAATTATTAAAAAAAAAAACGGAATATGAAATCTAATCAAGTTTCAATCCTCGACAGGAAAAAAACAAGAGTTGTATCTATGATTCTTCCAATCAATAGTTTACAGCCTGCTTGAGTCCTGATAATCTCTTATAATAGCTTTTCATAGAAACCTGAATGTTCTTGGGCTATGAAAACCTTCGCCATTTTTCCAAGAAGAAAGGATTATAGTTGATTTTTGCGAAAAGAAAGAAACCAATCAGGATTCCCTATCTCAGCTGACAGATCTGTTATTCTCACATACTAACACTGGAGTCACTAACACTACAGTAGATACCCCAACAAATCTTCTGATTGAATTTATTCAGAACGCCAAAGTTGTAAAATTTCATCGGTTCAAAGATTAGCCGTATAAATGTCGGCCGTAGATAACGTTAAGAAAGCAGTTTGGAGGGTAGAGGAGTGGGAGCGGGTATCATAACTCTAGATACCAATAAAAGCGAATAAGAATAGGGAAGGTATATTTCAGGATAATGTAAGTGCAGGAATATAAAAGGATTAAGCTGAGATTTATACGATGTATGCATTGAAAACATTGGAGGCATCTCTGGGAGGGAGATGAGAGATAAAAATGGAAGAGAGAAATGGTATGAGAAGAAAAGAGAAAGTAGAATAAGAAGAGAAAGAGTGGGACAAAGAATGAGCGGAATTTGGGTTGAAATGGAGAAGCGACATACGGTATCCAGCATTCTGAGGAAGTGAGGCAGAATAAATACTGTTGTAAGCTTTCTATGTAATGAAATTGAAATGTAGTGCTACAGTGTTGCATGTGATGCGTGAATGTAATTCCATGTTTTTATCAGAATTCCCAAGGAAAAACATCCAAGAACTTTGTTTTTATTCCATTCTGTTATTCAATTGTCCTTGGGGATCTATAGTAGCTGAAATCTACAAAGACAGGTTTAGAATTATAAAGGGGGGAACAATGATGAAAAGATCAAATTTAATTTCCTGTTTGATGGATATTCTTATTCTTTATGCTTGATTCAAGATCAGTGATTTATTCAATGCCAAAATAGTATTGATCGCGTGTAGCTGGAAGTGAACGTGATCATGCTCTATAGGCTACTTCATCTCCAATGAAATAAAGTATCATGAGAGTTCCATTAATTATTCATTGATTGGTTTCAGTCAATGTGCTACAACGGAATTATACTTGTTTCGAGACTTGATGGCAGCTCAGCATAAGATTATACTCTTCTCGAACAATTTCGTACAATGTACCTATTTTCAAACTGTATTATTGTTGACTTTTTGTGAACTGATTAACAATATTTATATGTATTTGAGGAGGAGAAGAAGATTGAATGCAAGAAGAAGAAGAAGAAGAAGAATTTCTGGAAGAAGAAGAAGAAGAAGAAGAAGAAGAAGAAGAAGAAGAAGAAGAAGAAGAAGAAGAAGAAGAAGAAGAAGAAGAAGAAGAAGAAGAAGAAAGAAGAAGAAGAAAGAAGAAGAAGAAGAAGAAGAAGAAGAAGAAGAAGAAGAAGAAGAAGAAGAACACTCTAGGTGTTAAAAGACGCTTTGCTAGAATTATTTTGGAACACGCAGTTCACCGACGAAATACTCGAGAAATGAGAGTTGTTGTGAAGTGAGTGGAATCGGGAGAATAAAGAAGATTCAATGAACAGAGAAGAGAAGCAGATGAGAAACAGGAAGGGAAAGCAGACAATAGGCGTCAGTATATCTCATCAAAATCTCCTTCCTCCCTGGATGCTTCGTTTCCTTGTCACTATTCGCGTCTTCCTCCTAACCTTCTGATGATTACATCCTCAAGAAAGATGATAAAAGTCCTTTTATGCGCGTAACGAGCTTTTCTTCATGGGCTGAGCATGGCCTCTCTCGGGTCTCCGGTTTCAGCACTCAGGGAATGCCTGCCGTCTGACTCCCTTCCAGGCCAGGAAAGGCAGGCAGTCAGGGAACAATGGAGCCTCACCACAATTGTTATTCCCGGCGCTCCAAACATTTCTGATGGCACACATTCTTGGACAGTTAGGTGCAATCTTGTCGTCTTTTATTGATGGAAGGAGGCAGTTGATTGCAACTAGTCAGTCCCAGAAATGGTTGATATTGACGGTTTGATTCGGAATTCTTACTCATTATTTGTGAAAAGCCATGATACGGACATTGAAGTTGATAAATTTCTCAATGAGTCATACCACAACAGGGTACATTCGAATTATAATACTTTACGCTTATAAATCTATTCTGTTTTCATATTATTGTTATGATTCCGCTTTTTATCATGTTATTACAATGGAGTAATTCTCATATTTTTGTTATGATTTCGCTTTTAATCATGTGATTTCAATGGAGTATTGGTTTAATATTTAATTTCAAACAATATAATTTTTCTATTTTCTCTTTGTCCCTCATTTATTTTATTGCTTGAATTTTATTCTCATGGAGACATAAGATTTGAATCGAATTTTCATTTTTCAATTTATATAAAAATACCAGTATGCAAATTTTCATTTTTTAATTTAAATTCAGGTATGCAAATTATTTGTTTATCATTGCCTTTTTTCTCTCTCTTTCTCATTGTATTGTGAATTGTTATTCAAATGATGTTTGTAAAATGGCAAATAAAATATTTTATTAAAAAATAAGCAACAAGCGACTCTTTTTTTCACTTTTCCCCATTTCTCAAATTATTTGATGTTGATTACGATTTTTCCATAATAGAATGGTTTAAGATGGATGATCTCTACATAATGTCACTCAAGTTCAATTTTATGAACTCATACCAAGAGAACACTCCTCAAATTATCTGATATGATATTAATAATAGATCCCATGAGATATTTCCCACGTTCAATGTTATGTATTTATTTCAAAGCTACCTATTCCCATTCATTTGTTTACAAATCCTACTTGGTATTCAACAACTCGCCAGGGTATCTCAATACAGTCTGAAATTTTATTCCCGTCAGCTATTTCCGTCGAGGACTTCGATGACAATCATAATTGAAGAGTACACACCCAGGACGCAAATCGAGTGAAATATTCAACGGTTCAACTGGCTTGCGAATGATGAAGCGGCGGCAAACAGTAGATGAAAATATTATTCAAATGCGCTCGACTCTGTACAGCTAGGCAGGCAGCAGTCAAATCTTTCCCCGTGATTGTTGTTTGCTGACGACAAGCTAAATTGAAAAGAACGGCCATGGAAGGGGAAGAAGTGAGTAGAGAAAAAAAGGGGAAAGGATAATAATAATAAGAAAAATAGAAAGAGGAGAGGAGGGAGATAAAAAAGAAGAAGAAGAAGAAGAAAGAAGAAGAGGAGAAGGAAGAAGAAGAAGAAGAAGGAAGAAGAAGGAAGAAGAAGAGAAGAAGAAGAAGAAGAAGAAGAAGAAGAAGAAGAAGAAGAAGAAGAAGAAGAAGAAGAAGAAGAAGAAGAAGAAGAAGAAGAAGAAGAAGAAGAAGAAGAAGAAGAAGAAGAAGAAGAAGAAGAAGAAGGAAGAAGAAGAAGAAGAAGAAGAGGATAAGAGAGGAGGAGAAGAAGATGAAGCAGAGGTAGAAGAAAACAAAGAAAAAGATTGAGAAGAAGAAGAAGAAGGAGTACGGAAAGAACAAGAACATGAAGAACATGAATAACAGCAAGATCAAGAAGAAAAAAGTATTTGAGGATGACGCTTGTTCGTAATCAAAGTTGAATTTATAACTCGGTGGCTCAGGCATTTATTCACGATGCCAAGTAGAAAAAACTGGGAGTGGGAGGTTAGGAAGGTGCAGAATAATGTGGAGGAGTTGAAGAAATTGGAGAATCAAGAAGTGAAGGTAATGAGGGAGGATTGGAAGATCAAGTACAACATGGGTAGAAAGAAGGAGGTGGATGGTTAGAAAAGAAACATTAAGACGGGAGCAAAGTAGGAGAAATGTGGGATGAGATGGAATTAGGATGAAGGAGAAATAAAACGAGAAAGAGAATGAATGACATTGAGTTAAGGTCAAGAAAACTAGAACGAATGGAAGAATCTTTGGCATTCTAGAAGAAAAGAAGAGGGAAGTGAAGAGTCGAGGAAAGAGATGGGGGAATAAAGAAAGAAATTGAAAAGTAACATACTTGACAGAATGAAAACTCGAAGGAAGTTATTAGAAGGGAGGAAGTAGATGATAAGTGGTAAGTATGATAACCACAAAGAAAACAAATGAAGTATAGACAAAAAATTTAGAATAGAAAAAGAAGGAGGAAGATAAGGAAGCTTGAAGAGAGTAGAGGGAAATTATTCAGATGAGAGCGGACACACATTAAAAGGAAGTTTCTGGAGGAGATTTAAAACAAGGAAAAGGGGAATTCAATAACAGATTCAGGAATAAAACAGTAGAAGATAGAGAAAATGGAAGAAAAAGAAAGAGAGAGCGAGAGAGAGTAAGGAAAAGAAGTGGTGAAAACCTGGATTTGATTTTTAAAAATAAAATTGGAGGCAAAACAAGCAGACAAGCCAAGAGATGTTGTGGAGAGTGGCTAAAGGAGGAAGAGAAAGACAAGAAAGGATCGTGGATCGTGAGAAAAATATGAAATGGAAGAGGAGAAGAAAAGGGGGAGGAGGAGGGAAGGAGCAGTAGGAGAAGAAGGAGGGAAGGAGGAGGGTGAAGGAGAAGGAGGAGGAGGAAGTGGAGGAGGAAGAGAGATAAAAGTCAAAGAGGAAGAGAGAAGAGAAAAAGTAAAATCAAAGAAATTCGAAGGAGAAAAAGTAGGGAGATATAGAGGAGAGGATAACGAGGAATAGTAGAAGAAAAACCAAAGATGCGCAGCTTGTCTGTGTGTTTTTGTGTGTGAGGTGAGGCTGATGCTAAACTACCCTCGGCGGTAATTTACATAAGGCAATTCGCCCCGGGAAGAGGGCCCGGGGCGGACGGGGGTGGTGGAAGCGGAAAGAGTGGAATTCTTGTGGAACAATTCTAGATTTTACTTCATCAGCTGCTGCTGGCTGCACTGTAGACAAACTTGGGAAGAGTTTTGTGCTTTGGCTTGGTGAACCAATTCTCGAGCCAGTGCTGATGAACATTATTGTGACGACGATGATGATGGCAAATCCCCCTCCCCACCCCTCTCTACCGCGATTCTCAGCAGAGACAAACTTCAGTTTTCAGCTGATGCTGAGTATTGACGTGCTGGTTTATCATGTGGCTCCATGTGCAGTGTGCAGCCTTCTTATAGCACACTTCCTTTGTAATGATATATTCCTTATCTATCAGAGAATATCCTTCTGCTTTTCAAAATAATCACAACTATTGAATAAAATAATCAACTATCAATTTGTTATAAACGTTGAAAACAGTTTAAAATAGGAACTGAGGCTTTGCATTCAACTGAACCAACAATTTCAGAATAATGTTCAAGATTTTGCTTGGAAGAAAATATAAACCGTACATTATAGTAGAGAAGAATTATATTGTTCAACTTTTACAAGTAAACCTACAATTTTTTTCAAACTCAACAAAAAAATCATTATTAGATAGAATATTAGAACTCGAATCAACGGTATCTGTTAAATAGAGGATACCTGAGAGAACTGAGTATGAGGCATGTATTGAAACGTAATATTATCAGAATAAAGTATATTTTTACTGAGTCGAAGCCTATTAAAGTAAATACACTGTAGAAAGTTACAATTTCTAAGATTAGAGAGATAATCTCTCATTTATCGCCCATTTATAACATAGTTAGGCCTATATCAACGTTTACTACATATCTATTTACAACTTCTTATATTATCATGACAAATGAATACAGGACATAATCATGAAAACATGTACTTAGACTCCTGGGTGGATGATTATTATCGAGCAGGTGAACTGATTTAGGAAACTCAAAGTCTTTCTCATTCTAAAGCTTTTTGTTCACAAAAAATCTAAGCAACCACCCAACCAACAACCATCTCAAATAACCAACACATCATTGGCAGTGAACGACAAACTAAAACTGCGATTTGCACTTCATTAGAGCATGTGTGACCCTCACGTTGGGACACAGATTACGGCAACCGAAGAAGTTATCAGTGGCCAAGATGCACACAGGCGCCCTACTGCGAATAAACAACTGGTCCAAATTGCCGGTTTTACTGCAAAGAGAACGCCATTAAGGGGAGTGACCGTTGCTGGCGCGTCTACGGGGCGTTTAATGACGTCATTGACGGGTAAATAGCCGGCAGTCGACGGGTTCGCAATGGACTCTTCGTGGAGTAGCAATGGAAAGAGGTTTCTGAGATAGAGGTTTCTTCTTCTTCTTCTTTGCTCTCATTTCCTCTGTTTTCATCAACTTTTGTGTGAATTTGAGAAAGAGGTAAGGCAAGAGAGGGAGGAGAATAGAAGGGAATGAGATAATGATGATAATGCGATTGCAGTGGAAGACAGTGGATTCATGAGAAAAAGCTGGATCATTTCTGGATAAATGACAAAAATATGAGATCTGTATAAAATAAAAGAAAAAATAATAAATTCACTGACTTATGAATCAACTATATTCCATGAAAACTAATATGGAGAAGAAGTGGAGGCAAAATGGTTGGAAGAACACTGATACATACCATGTTTGGAAAAGAATGTGTGTGATTTTCCACTCTTTTATAAGAAATAAAATATAGAATAAGAAAGAATAGATTGTGGAAGATTAACAATAATATTACTAATAAATAATCTATATTCTATATGGAGCGGAATATAGGAGAAGAGAGAGAAAGGTGTTGATGAGGAAGAATGGAGGCTAAGATAAAGAAACAAAGATAAAGAATCGTGACTGACTTTGGTGTGAGGATGAAGAGGTGAGAGGGGGAGAGGTAAAACAAGAGGGGAACAGTGATATCTACTACAGAGGGAAGACAAATGACTGATGATGAAGGTCTTGAATAAGAATAATAATTATAATAGACGATGAAAGAAATAATATGGAAAAAACAAATAATGGGGCCTTTTCCAGAAAGAAGAGGAATAAATAGAAGACGGAATGAGAAAGTTCAACCAAGAGGGATGGAAATGAGTAGAACGAAGGAATGAGGATAAAATGAGTGAGTCCAGCTGAAGAAACAGATGTGGTTTGGAGAGGGGGTTGTGGGGTTGATGAGCGGAGGGGTGAGGGGTAGGCATCACCAGAGGGCTGAACCGTAAGTCCCCGATTAATTTTGTTGGTGGAATTGCAGTGGCGGCTCAGTCACGAGTTAAGGACAAAATCGATTCTTACGTGCCGTTTGCAACCCGGCCTGTTATTTGAAACTCACCATTGGCCGAGTTGTGGCTATGACAGTCCACGTTATTACGTTAACGATATTAATTACAATTTTATTATTTCTTCTTTATTGTAATTTGATTTTGAAAATATCATCTGGTTCCTGTTTCATAAAAGTTTTGAAGTTATATAATAAAAGGGATAATGTGAATCCACGTTTTTCCTATTTTAGGAGGAAGGACTCCAAGGACTCCATTTTCTTATTTTTAAGGACTTCTAGATTTTCATTGAACTTGCCCTGAATCTACTTTCCATCAGTATTTTTTATATCAACTGTCTAAAATAAATGAGGAATTGATGACATTTGGATTTATCTCATTATTAAATCTCATCAATTACATCAATATTAATAAGATTTTGAAGTGATTGATGAGATTATGTATGGAGAAAGAATTATAATAGGAATATTTCCAAATTACAGTCATTTCTGCAAGCTGTCTCAAATACAGAAATGATCAATAATTTGAAGAATAATTGAATTGTGGACCACATTGTAAAGTCACATTTTGTTGATCGGTCATTGTTGCAGTAAACACATTTTGTGAATGCTACACTTAAATTAGAGATTATTTATTCGTTCAATCTAAAATAAATTATTATGAATAAACTATCACTTACGTAATTGAAGTTTGTATCGAACATGTGGAACTCACCTGGAAAAGAGAAATAACGATAATCATTTGTATATTTAAAACATTATAATCACTTGTAATTCACTAAATACAAAATTTATCTCACAAAAATACATAATTATTTCAAGAAATCAGGTGAGACTATTATTCCAAACGAAATCAATGTGTTATACTCTCTTGGAAAGAATTGGAAGCTTTTAGAAAGTTGAATCATTGCATCAATTTCGATACTGCAGGTCCCTAAGAATATGGTTCCATGATTGAAAATCTGTACTTCAAACTAAGCCTCAACACAGTTTTCAAGCCTCAAACAGCTTAAAATCTCATCACAAAGACAAAGTAAACCGTAACGATGTTGAGAAAATTCATAACTTCCAATTAATTCTCGATGTCTATTGAAGATACTTATTCTGTAATTATGTGTGCTGGCAATAAAGAATCTTGAATCTTGAAAGAGGAATTCCCTGTCAGCTCTTGTATGACTTTAGACAACATTTCAAAATTGAATACGGTAGCTGAGATATAAAAAGTGGTAACCAAGTAACGATTTTCCGTATCTCGTTCGAGAGTCGACTCAGCAGTACAATAACCCTAAAATTGATAGCGGCTACAAAGTTACAGTAAACTGTGTACGATACAGTGTCGGAGGTCACCCATAGGAATCACCGTATTATTCTAAAGCGTGAGTCCTTCTTCGAGATTCTCCACTATTTTTCAGATTCAGTTCTTTTTTAGATTCCCCGGCTGAGAATGACTGCTGACGAAACGCGATAGCAATTTCTCAAGCATCGCTGAAGCATCACCTCCAAACAAGCTGGCAGCTATTTTCGTTTCATCACTCCGCTTGAAATTCAATTTTGTCGGGCAAATATAAATTTGAAACTTGCCGTCTCCAGTCTGTCATCTGGCGACTTTTTTAAGGGGTCGCAGTTTTTATTGTGGGAGATGATGATGATGATGATGATGATGATGATGATGATGATGATGATGAGTGAAAAGTGCTAGAGGAGAACCGGGAAAGAAGAAGAAGGAAGAGAGTAGGAAATCAATGAAGAGGAGGAGAAAGTAGAAGGAGAATCAGAGAGGAAGAACAGAAAAGAAGAACAACATCAAAAACATACATGAAGACAACGAAGAAGATGAAAAAATATTATCAAGAGATTGATTGATTTATTTATTAGTTTTACTAGGTCTGAGGAGACCCATTGCACAAAATTGAACAATACAAAATACATCTTGAAATAATCTCATTCATGATAAACAAAGTACACAATATAAGAGAAGTAGATGTAGAGGGATGAGATAATTGTTGATGAATTCACTAGAGAAGAGTGGAAAACGAGAAAGAGAATCGATCATTTTACAGAGGGTTGAGAAGAAAAGAAAGAATAGCAATATCAGGAAGGACCAGAAGCTGTTGGAAGTTAGTACGAAAAAATTATGATTTAAATAGAAGAACGGTTTGAAGAATAATTAGCCTTAGGAAAACAATAATAGGTAGGGGAAAGAGGAGAATAGTAGGAATGGAAAATGAAGGAGTCAATAAGGAAGTTTTTGAGAGGGGGAGGTGCAGGAGGAGGAAGACGAAAGACGGTCAGAGAAAGAGATGGTGAGAGAGAATGACGAAGAAATAAAAAAAGGAGGAGGCATCAAGGGAGGAGGACGTAAAGAGAAAACTAAGTTATAGAAGTAGACAAGAGTGATGTTTAGAATAACGATAAGTAATAACGTCAGAGAAAAAGATAGAGATGATTGGGATGAAGAATGAGAGGGTGTATATTAAATGTGAAAAATAGAAAGAGAAAAAAGAGAATGATAAAAGGACACAGTACTAAGAGTAGAAGACTATTCCATGAAAAAGCTGATCGTGGAGAGGGAGTTGAAGTTTTACAGAGTCGAGGCTCAACTTTATAGTGCTTGAATCCACAACAGTAAACAAAGACAAAAAAACGTTATGAAAATGAAAAAGGGATAAAGTTGTAAATAAGATCACGTGGCTTGTGATAAGAGAAGAAAATAGGGGGCACAAATACGTTGAATGAACACCCACCACCTACGCGCTAACCAAATAGTTTTAGTTTAACAGTATATTTGCATGCATGAAGTTAAATCACTTATTCAGGCACTCAATCTTCACAAAACGTTTTCTTCTCTCTTACTCACATCTTCTCTCTCTCTCTATTCTGTCTTTCTTCTCTGTTTCCTCTCCCTCATTTACACATCTTACTCCTTTGCTTTCTCTCTCTCCTACATTTCTTGATATTATTCTCCCTCTCTTGCTTCCTCTTAATCTCATTCAAATTCTCTTGCTCTGTCCTCTCTCTTCCACGCGATTTTCTCCTCTGTTTTTTTTCTCTCTCTCTCCATGTATGCCACTTATTCTGCGTCTTCTCCGGCGCAAAATAAACTGTTCTCTTTGTCATCCCTTATGTACGCCGTATGAATACGAATGAGCGCAAATGGGCGCGTTCAAGAACAAACTAGGTTCACTTGTCCTAAATAAGGTATCGCTTCAACAAAGCGCGACCAGTGAAAGAACACAGCTGCAACAAACACTGATAGAGACAGCCTATTTTCAGTGAATGCTTGTGTTGGAGCGAAATGCTCTACAAGGAAAAGTTTCAGCTAAGATTGTGGAGAACAAGAAAATTCAGAATTTATTTAAATCTCATGAGAAAATGAATGATGCAACTGTCAAAATTATAAGAAGAATCAGAATCAATCTTAATCGCATATTATTAGTATTATTATTGAAAATGCCCTCAGAGTTCAGTAAGAAGAAATTTTTTCTATTGAATTCCCACAATACACATGGAAACGATGAGCTGTAAGTATATGCGGGAAGTTTCGTTAATCTCTTAGTTCCCTATTAAAGAGGTGGAGAAAACAGAAGTGTCGATGAGACAACAGTTTTCAACAGAAATAAATTATTGTAATATTCATGGGAGTCTAATTTGCAATTACAGAGTCTAATCTCAATTTGTCAACAGTAAATAGGGGAGAATTCGTACCAGTTTTTGCTCAGTTTGTAATTCAGTAGACTTTTTTTGAATGGATATTCGATATTGGAGGTCATTCCGAAAAAAGGAGAATGTCGTATATTAGCGGTTCTGATTGCGAGTTGAAAAAGAGAAAATTGCTCAAACCGAACTCAAATCAAATCACATTACAACAGGGCAGCAATAAAAAGCTAGTGTTTAACATAAAAATTCAAGTTGAATGATTCAGTTACAGGAACAAATCTGTAAAAGCCATTCAAAAATTTCCTTTTTGTCAGAACTGCCAATGAATTTCTTCTCAACTCTCCCACTCAAGAATGTTGCAATCTTAAAAATACTTGTTGTTTCAGTGTTTAAGTGAAACGCTCCTATTCCAGTTCGAATAATCATAATCATCGACGCGTGGAAATTTGTGAGATTTGAGAACAGAACGAGTTGGCTGTTGAAACAGGGTATGGCTTTCAGACGTCCATCAAAATGCGGCCCTAGACAAGCAACGGACGGCCCTGTAATTCAACTTGGCTTCCTTTTCGAAAGTGAAGCAAGACTCTGTCGGCTATATCTCATCCGAGAACAGTTCTGTCGGATGAAGAGGTGAGGGAGTAGGAGGAGGTGCAGAGACGATGAGGGAAGGGTGAAGGAGGAGGAGGGAAGAAGAATGAGAAGGAGGAGAAGGAGGAGAGGGAGGAGAAAGAGCAGAATGAGGAGAAGCAGGAGGAGAAGGAGAAGGAGGAGAAGGAGGAGAAGGAGGAGAAGGAGGAGGAGGAGAAGGAGGAGAAGGAGGAGAACCTGAGAAGGGAAACCTGAGAGGAAAATAACGTAAGAGAAGGAAGGGGAACAGGATAAGGATAACTTCAACAGAAAATGGAGAAGTACAATTAGAAGAAGAAAAAGGTGGATAGATTAGGAGTAGGGAAAAGATGAGAGATGAGTGAGGGAGAAGGGAAGTGGGACGAGTGATGAAGAAGGAGGAAAGCAAAAAGTAGGACTTATTAATAGGGGTAGAGGAAAGATGACTAGAGGGAGAGGAAGAAAGGGAAAGAAGGAGAGACAGGGTAACAAATTAGGGATGGTGAGGAAAAAAGCAGATAGAAAAGGCCTAAGGGGTGGAGAAGAGAAGAATATATGAGAGGAAAGCGTGAGAAAGAGAGAAGGAGAGGAGGAGACTAGGTAGAAAAGGACTAGGTGGTGGAAAGGAGAAGAGAATATGAAATGAAAGTGTGAGAAAAGGAAAGGTATGTGTAGAGGAAAAGAGTAGGTAGAAAAGTTCTAGAAAGTGAAGGAGAAGAAAATATGGAAATAAAGGGTGAGAAAAAGAGGAAAGCTGAGGAAAAGAGAAGGTTTGTTGAGAGCGAAAACGAAGAAGGACAAGAATCAGTGGAACGAATAAGAGTAGATAGAAGAGTACAAAGACGAAAAAGGACCAGAAGGAAATGGGCTGAGAGAATCGACGATGTTACCCCTTCCCCCACACGACGGGAATGTTTTGCAGAGATAAATCATTGCCGGGTTCGAATGTCGAGAGTGGAGAGGTCTGGCAGCTGGGCTGAGCGGTTGTGTTTATCGGGCCCGACCAGGCAGGCCTACACGGCTTGTCTTTGTACGCGTCGATGCCTCTATCATCCTACGCTGCGCAAAGCAGCGCCCAACTTCAACTCAAAACTTAGGCTACCAACTGGAATCGAATCGCAGGCCCACCACTAGTAGGCTATGTTCTCAGATGAGATGATAAACGTTCGCTGTAATTGATTATTATCTGTGGACTGATTCTGCAAATTAACAAAAACCTACATCGTTTCAATCTTGGACATAGGTGAGGGATAATAATATGTGGATACGATAATACCATCGTATTATTAATAATATGTATCCACATATTATTATTCCGTGGATGGAAATAATACCAAAGATTGGCAGTTTTTGATTTTTTGATGCTTGAAATGATCTACTGCAATAATTGATAATGATCTGTAAATGAAACTGAAATATTTGAAGAAAAGGAACATTTTTGAATTTTCAAATTGTTCAATCTCCCAAAAGAATAAAAATATTCCTCAATCTTTCTTTCAAATTTCTCAATCTTCTCAATGATTCTAATAGGACTGTACATATCAGACTATCTCTGTTATAATATCAAGAGATGTTCATCTGTGAATGACAATGATCCTGAAAATCAAAAAGAATCTTCTCCTTTTCACTGATATTGATGTTGATGATTAAAATTGTAAAAAACTTACTGGCTCAGTCAAATCTGAAATCTGAAAAGTTCCGCTAAGGCCACGCAGCGTCTCTTCTGTTTGCATTGAGCCTAAAAGCGTTTTTCTCGTACTCTCAATTTCTTATGTATATTAATATTGTAATCTGTGATCACGACAGCTTCAGTCACTACAAAGAACGAAATCTCTTATCAATTCAAGTGACTAACTGTTCAAGTGCTGTATTAAAGTCAGAAAAGGAAACTAAGAATGTAAACTATACAACCGTCAAAATAGAACAATATTCAATATTCGGATGAAGATGGGATTTTTCAGCTGTAAACTCGGCTGCTCAGTACAGTATTCTCAAAACAATATCTATAAATCAATGCATACACACAGTATTATACGAAGCTTTTCTGGCAAACACATCATCCCAATAGTAACTTCCAATAGAAGCCTTATGAAATTGAAACCTCTCAAAGCTACAACAATTGGAACGATCGAATGTGAATAATTTGTCAGTAGTATCCTTCCAGTTGAAAGTTTTCCTGACAGCTACAACAGGACCTCCAACGGGAAGCTCCCCTGTGACAGTGCTCCAGAAACCGCAAAGGGTCCATCCTTCCAACGGACTTATATAAAATTTAGCGCGGCTATATATTTTAAAAGTCAGCGACAAAGTTGTCTGGAGCCACCACTTCCAACACACCCCCGAGCTCTTCTCTCATTGGTTGATACTGAGACATACACACTCACACACTGTGAATAGACTCAAACGCACATATACACAAGTTGCAGTCTCGTAATAAATTCACATTAGGATATTAGGAAGTTGAATTCAGCAACCGAGTTTAGAGAAGTAGCTAAGCTGGTCGCTAACTTTCGCTCACCCTTTCAACTAACTTTCAATTCCGTCTCTTCTCTTCTTATTCTTACTTTGTACTTACTAGTTAGCCCACGCTAATGTATCGTTTATAATCTTTAATTAATTATTTAGGGCGAGATTTACAGCGAGGGAAAGTCTATTTGCCCCTCGCCCACAACAGATATCCCAAAGTAAAACGTCTCCCAAGACACTTCTTAGCACGGACGCCAAAATGGATGTGTCGTCGTGCCTTAAATGCTCCACATAAATATTGCACAGTGTTGGGACAGTGTATTCATCGAGGGGAAGTGAGCGGTTATAAGATATATTGACGGATGGTGTCACCTTTGCATATTTTGTTTTGTTCTACATAACTTTTGTACCCCACGATTTCACATGTCACATGTTCAATACTTTCATGAGGTTGCCATGAGTGACATATTATTCATTTCATCAGTTAGTTTTTGTTCCAAGATGGCATTAAATGAACGTTGAACATTAAAACATTAATCATTATATGGAATGAAATTTATCAACAAATTGATTGTTTCATACAATCAATAAATAGATGAGAATTTCTAACAGGTTTTATAGGTTAATACAAGCAGATACCCAAAGTATACCAATACTGACTATGTGACGCGAACTCATAACTTAATTCTCAATAATTTTAAATGAATTTCAATCAAAATGCTCCTCTAGAATTGATAATAATTGTTTATGAATCAGTCTCAAGTGATAAAATTATTAAAATTAGGTGATGAAATAAAAGTAGGTGATGAAATAAATGTGATCTATTAATATGTTCGAAGCCCATTCAAAAAAATAATCAAATCGTGATAGTGGAATTATCGTCCATCATAAGTAGTTCTCTCATCTTAATTCTTCCCTTCATCTTTTAAGGTCAAATCCAAATTTTTTTTTATCATTGCATGAGTGGTAGAGAAATTCCAGTAATTAAACATGTTATTTTTGCTTAAAACAAGAAAATTTCTCAACAATAGTATGTGGTTGAATGATAGAATAATATAATTCATTATTGAATTTTTATTTTATTTTAATACTGTATTTAGTACAGAAATATGATTCAAATATATATGATTTCACTTAAGCTGAATGAATAAAAAAACCTCAATGATATTATGGGATTTAAGGTGTATGATTACACAAGAACAATATATAATATCAGATCGGGAAAATAACTCCCAGAACAAAAGAAAGTGAATTCAGAAATTCTACAATTCAATCTATTAGGGAAACAGGAACAAATCAATAGCAGGAGTTGAATCGGGAACAAAAATCAAGGAATAAGAAATGAATGATTACGGAAAGAAAGAAGAGAATTCCCGAATATATTTGCATGCAAATTTTCTTATTAGAATATGAGAGAAGGGAAAGTGCAATCAACCAAGAAAAATCGAGCTTTCTACTGATTCACTTCTCCGACTTCTTTTATCATCTTTCCCCTCCTGAAACTTTTTTCTCTTCCTCAGTCGTTCTTCGGTTGGAAACCTCCAAACACAAATGAGCGCTGAGAAAGGTGAAAGAGAATAAATTTGTTTGATTCTTGTAAAAATAGTGAAGGAATCATATTTTTGTTGTTCGCCTGAATAAAATGAGCTCAGTGTACTTCATTCAGTTGTATGTGAGAAAAAGTAAATATTCACTGGAATTCTGGCTAAAATGATAAATGAGAATCTTGATATTTTTATCGAGTTCTTGATATTGTCTTATAAGCTTCTACGATTGGCAAACTAAGAGTAGATTACTCAGAAGTTTTTGAAATGCACCATACAAGCAACCATTTTGTAAAGCGATTTCTAAGTTTGAAAAACTCACAAGAAGTGGAGGAGGCGAGCATACAAAACTACAAATCAATGATTTTCTGAATATTATATGACCAAAGAAAGTTTGGTCATATTCTCTGTATTATTTTCTTGATTGAAGGTCTTCCTACATTTCTGCCATGAATTTCTCAAATATTCCATAATGATTTCTCAGAATTCTTACTCTATTCTAATTCATCTAAGTTCTCATAAGGTATAAGAAAAATCAGTGATACCTTATTGATACGAGTTGTGTATTGTAATCTCTTGTTTTTCCATATATCATTACCTTTGTCATCCTTGTAGTAGTGTTAAGAAATAGAATAAGCCAAAAATTAAGAAAAGAAGAGACAACAGTATACGAAGGAGGAATAACGAGAGAAACGATCAACGATTGAATTAATTTGGATGCTGAAATAATTAAACTGAGGAAGAAAGAAGTTTGGAGGCTTTGTAAACAGCAAGAGAAAGTAGTAAGGGAAAAGAGAACGAAAATCCAGTGTTTGCATTGGAACAGAGAGAGATAGGAAAGCCAGAAAGAGGATAGAACAAGAAAAGAGATGGAGTGAGAGGGGAGAGAAGTGAGTCGTCAAAGTGAGGGGGGAAGTAAGAAGAGAAAAAGAGAAAAGGTGAACAGACAAGGAAAGAAGAGATGATGAAGGAAAAAAGAAAAGAGGGTGTGTGGAATTCTCCTTCCTCTACTTTTAGTACTGTTGATCTTCAAAGTGAGCAGTTTTGTTCCTCAAGAAAAAAGTAGATACTATAACCGAGTGGAAGAAAGGAAGAATAATTATATGATGGAAGAAGAAAACAATAAGAATGGATGATAATAAAAGAGACTGACGAAGAATGAAAGATTAAGATGAATAGAATATAGAATTGGCAATCGGAGAAGGAATTCAAGAAGAAGAAAGAAATAAGAAGTTGTGGCGTAGGACGAATGAAGGGTAAGCAAGCAAGGATAATGAGAAATGAGTGAATGAAAAAAGGAATGACTAATTGGAAGATTATGTAGAAGAAGGATCCGGAAAATGATGGGTAGAATACTTAGATGAAAGAATAGGAATAACACGAAAATGATCAAGGAGGAGGAAACAGTAAGGAGATGAACATGGAGAAAAAAAGTGAAGTAGAAATAGATGGAGAGAGGAAAAATGAAGAAGTAGAACAGGAAGGAAAATAAGGGGAATTGAAATAAGGAGGGAAAGAAGAAGAAAATGAAGGAGAAGAAGAAGGAGAAGAAGAAGAGGAACAAGAAAGAGGAAGGTGGGAAAGTGAGAGAGAAAAAGAGGATATTACACAATAAGAAAAACAAAAGCAGAAAAGATAGGGAGAAGAAAAATGTAACAGCGGAGGGTGAGAGAAATATAAGAAGATAAAGAAGACTGGTGATCAAAAATCAATGAAATTTGAGATGAATCAGAAAAAAGCAAGGAAGCATAGAACAAAACAAGAAGGTGAACAAAAGCAAGTAGAAAATGGTGGGGAGAGACACAGAAAGTTGTTTGAAGAGTTTTGCAAACAGCAACAAAGCTCAGTGCAAAGGGAGATGACACGTACGAGCATTTTCCCAGGAGGGATGCGAGGGGAACAGTGGAAGAACGTGGGAGGTAAGGGTAAGAAAGGAAGGATGCGATGCAAAGCAAAAGGAGAACAGTGTGCGATGTGCGATGATGATGATGCCCCCCTTAGACCGAAATCCTGGCCAAAATCGCGCTGATCCGTTCGTTCATTCCTCTTTCAACCTCTACTCTGTCTAAATCCCTTTTTACAGTAATGCCTTGTCCGCATAAACACTCCCACTCAAATTTCTTCTTCTTTTCCATCTTCTTTTCCATCTTCTTCTTCTTCTTCTTCTTCTTCTTCTTCTTTTTCTCCTTCTTCCTATTCTTTTTCTTCTCATTCCCCTCTTGTTTTTGAAACCAGACCTCACATCAATGATGTCCTTCATTTGAATTGATAAGATACATTTTAACAAAACAAGTTCATTGGTTGAGAAATTTCAGTTCTAGAGGATTGAGAAACCAATGAAATTAAGAATCTGGGACATGCTTGGAAATAAAAAATCTTTTTAATCATTTATGCAAAAAAATTTTATACACGGTAACTCACACTAATAATGTTGTTGAAAGTTTCTGAAGTTTTTAAGATAATTTTTAAGTTGAACTATAATTATTGAACATGTGCATTCTCAATGCTTAGAACTCTTGGTTTCAGTTGTCTGAAGGTCTGTTAATCCTTCAATCTCCAGTGAATATTGTTATGAGTAATCAAAGAATATTCAATTGAATTTTGATCATCAACCCAATATGGTGAATCTTGAAGAACAAGTTATAAATTCTCATCATTCTGATCAGTCATCTACCAAATAAATTTAAAATAATTTATTGTGACACACAGGCGTAATTTTCAAGCAAGCAGCAGTCTCTCTCACTTTTTCGATGCTTGTAAAACATTATTTTTCCACTCCCCTAGAATATGACAGGGTCATCTGACTTTGGTCTCCCTTCAAAACTTTTTCTCGACATGATAGAATTTCTGCAATGCACATTCCATCGATATCGTCTACATGGAAAAGAAGAGAGCGGACCGAATTCTTCCGCGCAACGATCTTTGCATAATCAATCTGTTCCCCAATATCGCCCCTTCGCAAGAAATCCGACTTACAATGATTCCAGTCATTCCCCGGCTTATATCCCTTGCCATTCCTCGGAGGCTTATACCCTATCAATGTAAATATATCCCAGAATATATAGAGCACTTGCAGTTTGTTCTAGGCGAGAATCTTTCACAGAGCTCGCTGTGATTTATAATCAAGTATGGCGTGATGTGAATGAATAACAATTTTCTTGATCGAACTTTACATTGGAAGTTTGTTTTGAATTGCATCGCAGCATAGAACATACTCAACTTAAGAATGCTAGTATACTGTTTGAACAGAAAAATAATGTTCCTGGCAGAGTGATATCTAGCATGCTCGTCTGGCTATTGCTTCAGTTTGTCAGGGACTTTCTTTCTCTGGTGAACCAGTACTCAGATGCTCAGTCTCCAGTAAAACGCGTTCAAAAGTACTCAGATGCTCAGTCTCCAGTAAAACGCGTACAGTTCTGTATAACAAGATAGCTAAGCTATACTACAAACAATGATATCTATTTTCATCTCACTATAAGCCTAAATCTTAATGTCAGAACATATTGATTCATAAATGCAAGGAATTCTACGATCACGTTTTCAGTTTCCTGAATGAAGTTTAACATTATTTATTCATCATATTTTTTTCGAGACTCAATCTATCTCATCTTCCGAAAACTTGCGACTATCAATACAGAATCAACTCGAAAGTTACTTGGAGCTTGTTTAAGTTTGAGATTCAATCTTAATTGCAAGATGGGTATGGTATCGCAGAGAGAGCGGGAGGAGTGATGTTGGGGTGGAATAAGGTAAACGAGGATTAGGCTAGAAGGATTTGGGGGATTGAGTTGAGGAGCAAGCGAAAGACGCACGTCCCTTTGGCTGACTGAGGAGAAAAGAGGGAATGGAAGGAAGACTAACATCAGGATCGTGAAAAGATTACAAGAAAAAAATGAAGGAAAGACCAGAAATCTGATATACTGACAAAAGCTGAAGAATACGATGAATGAATAGCGATTGAAATACAATGAATAGTAGAAAGGAAAATTGGAAGAGAAAGGGAAGGAGTGTGGAAGAAAAATGAAGAGAATAAGCCAATTCTTCACAGAGAGAGAATCGTTGAGAGATAAAACGATGACGAAGAAGAAGAAAGAGAAGAGAAAGGAAGGGAGAGGAAAATAGATTTAAAGTTGGGCAGAGGACAAAAAGAGACTGAGACGATAAGGACGATGAGAGAAAGTAAAATTACATAGAAGAAGAAGAAGAAGAAGAAGAAGAAGAAGAAAAGAAGAAAAGAAGAAGAAGAAGAAGAAGAAGAAGAAGAAGAAGAAGAAGAAGAAGAAGAAACATTAGGAGAAATTATAACAGAATTGGAGAGAGTGTTGCTTGGAATTTGTTGGATAAAAAAAAGGATGAGAAGAAGGTGAAAAGAAAGCTGACTGGATAAGAAAACGACCAGTAAAGGAATAAGAAGGAGGAAGTGAGTGTTGAGAGAGCGACCTGTAGGCACTGCGAGTTTCCCGGGGACTTTGAAGGGAGTCTGAGGCTGTAGAATAGGGATCGACAAAATTACATCCCTGCTGCAGTCATCCCAGCCTCCTTCACCAAAACCCTGATCAAAGGCCCATCCTCGGTTTAACCTATACAAAGGCCCTCTTCGGTAGGACTCTGGTGACTCTACAAATCCACCTCTCAACCCCCCCCCCCCTCCTCTCTCCTTAGCCCCCTCCAATATAGTAAAGAGGGGGCGACAGCATTTTCCCCCCAAATGTGGGGGACAAATCATCTGATCCCCCAAACAGGACGAATCCCATTCCCTCTGTCGAGAATTGGGCCCTGTCTTCTCCTTGTAGGCCTCCTTTAAAGCCCGATCGCTTTCACAGTGTTTGCCCATCTTTCTTTCCCACTTCCAATCCACTAATTGCTGTTGACCAGTCCTAGTTATTCAGAAGCGAGAACTGGCAAGATGTTTCATAATTGTTCCATAATCACCCCAGAATGACGCCTGAAATCGAGGGTTCTCCAGCTTGTTTTTGCGTTTTCACAACTTTTTTCAAGAACGACTGAACAAGAAAAGGTAAAACTTCATACATGCATATGTTTAAACTTGGTTGAGTGTGTATGAATATCGTACAAGTATCATGTTATACGTTAGTGATTTAATCATTCCAAAAGAATTGGTGTGATAGTTTTTTCTGTGAAGGCTTTTTTTTTCGTAATGGGTCATGTGTCATTGATACAAATCACAAAAATTTGATTCAGGAGAATCTTAGAGAAATTATTCCAAAAGAATTGGTGTGATAATTGTAAAGGCCTTTTCATTCGTAATGGGTCATATGTCATTGATACAAATTACAAAAACTTGATTCAGGAGAGAACATATCCCAGCCCCAAAATTTTTCTCATCGATATTATTGAAGTTCAAAACTCGATAAAAAATACTCTGGCAGAAGAAACAGTGTGTTTTATCATTTTAATTCAATGAAGAAATTAGTCTGTGTACCTTGATCATTCTCTTAAATCCTCATAAAATTCAATGGATTCCAATTCATCGAATCAATTATATTGATTTTTGATAATACTGATTGTAATATTGGGGAATACATTGAAGGATTTTTGTTGAATGAGTAAATTTTCTATTAATGAAAACATTACTTGTCTCACTATGGATGTCAAAGAAAATAAAATATTACAAACTTCTATCCAGATATTTTTGACATTTCGTTGACGTTGACTAGTGCGTGTTAAAAGAGGTAAATAGAATTGAATAGAATTGAATAGAATTACTTCCCTTATTTTATCCAAGGAGGGCGAAGTTAGGGCGCAGCCGGCCCTCTCTATACATTCAACCCTCAACCCTCAGGTGAAGAGATATAGAGAAGAAAAGAGGAGTTGTGGAAGTGGTGAGGAAGAAATTGTGGAACAGAAGAGGTGCAAGAATCGTTGAATAAATTCACATCCGCAAGGCTTATTGAATAGCGTGCCTAGCAATAATAAAACAAGTGTCTACAAAATGCAACTGGTGGGCTTTAAGTCTGGGTTTCCTTCTGCCTCCTGTTGCTTCTTCCTCCTCTCCTTCTCCTCCCTTATCCTTTCCTTCTCCTCTCCTTCTTTGGCACCCGGAACGGACGTGCCAGTAATAGTTGGCTGAAATCCAAAGTCCTTTTTGCCAGCAGATTTCTGCTCCAATTTCCAGCGTTTAGTTGACATTACGCCCCCATTCTGCTAATCCCTACTACTTGTTGATGTTCTAATACCATTAGTTGGTTTTGGACAGTTTTCGGTTCCTCATTTTACTGTAAAATTTCTTAAATATAGTTTGCATAGATGCTATTATTTCTATTTTTCAGATATAATTGGGAATGTATCACTGGAAATGGGAGTATTCTGCATAGTTCTATAATTATGATTCAATATTATACTGATGATATTATTATGATGAATCGTTAAAACTTTGCTTACCGGTTACTATCATTGTTGACTATTAGATTATAACTTTTATTTTATTCCCGGTAGCTATTGGATGCAATCATATTTTCTAATTGGCAATTGCTTTATTAACTGGTATCATTCTCATGTACTCTTACAGACTCTACTGTACTTGATTTTCTGGAACACAATGAATTGATTAATAAACTTATAAGTTCTTCTCTTTTATCCTGTATTGACTGAAATATACAGACCCTACAAATATTCAAGTCTTGTCCGTATTATGAAGTATTTTGTATTTTTTGAATTGAACAAATAGTTCATTTAATTTTAGACTTTATAAACTGTGAACTATTTCATTATCTTTTGTATTATGTAGAACTGTTTTCACAGACATCTTTGAGGATGATGGAGTTGTTCTACCTCACCATGTATAGCCTTGTTCATAGTATAGTTGTATAGCCGTAATAGTATAGCCATGAAAAGACTTATAAATTGAAATAAGTATTCTTGTCAATTGAATGTGATAGTCTATGAATAAGTCTCACCAGTCATGATATCAAATATCAAAATTTGCAAGTCAATTTCAAACACCAATCACTATGTTCTCAATATCAACTCAATTCAATTTCAGCACTTTGGAGTTAATGTTACACACAATTCAAGTTGAATAGTTGATTCCATCCAGGATCGAGCACTAAACATTGAACTTGCCCTCTAGACAAACATTGATTGCTTTCAAAACCAACTTGGAAACTGGATTATTGAAATAGTTAATTATTTCAATTGGAAACAACGTTCACAAACCAATATCAACTTGTAAACCTGTATTACTCATACAGTTATCCATCAACATTGATAGCTATGTGAAAAGTAAATTGTGAATTATCGATTTCCATAACATAACTACTATCAAACTCGTTTAGTAGATCATTCATTTTCTTGATACACACAAGCACAGATAAGGTAGTAATAAGATTACTATCTTATCTGAATCTTATAATTTATTTATCAATTGATCAATGAAATTCGGCTTCATTTACACAAGCAACTGGATCTCATAGTTCATCTTAGAAGCATTCCATCGAATCTTATAAGTTACTTATCGATTGATGACGTTATTAACAATGTGAGATGACTTAGATGACGTTAATAATGACTTTGAAACCAACAAAACTTGTTCTTGAGCACAGTTACAGCGCTAACGCAACTCAATGTATGATTAAATAAGTTGGTTAATCGTCTCCCATGCTTTAGGCAATAGTAGAAATAAATACAAATCAGCCCTAAGACCGAACTAGGAGGCCTTTGAAGCACCGTGAACTCATCAGATTATATGCGATCAACTCCGTGTTCTCGATTGAACAGAAACTTACAAAGATACAAGTAGAGCGATGAGACGTGAAAGAGAGATCGAGAGAGTCGGAAGACAGGAAGAGAGGAGAGAGAGTGAGACAGATACCAGATTGTTGTTTGAAGAGAACAACAGGGGGCTGAAAGGAAGGCGGAGAGAGGCAAAAGACATGAATGATAAAGAGAAGAAGAAGAAGAAGAGAGAAAGGCGGAGAGAGCCAAAAGACATGAATGATGAAGAGGAGAAGAAGAAGAAGAAGAGAGAGCGGCGAGGGGACGAGATAAACGTAGATAAACATAGTAAGAGAGAGAGATAAGATAGGCGAGATAGGCGGAGAGAGGCGAAGAGGCTGAAAGGAAGGTGGAGAGGCCAAAAGACATGAATGATAAAGAGAAGAAGAAGAAGAGAGAAAGGCGGAGAGAGCCAAAAGACATGAATGATGAAGAGAAGAAGGAGAGGGAGCGGTGAGGGGACGAGATGAACAGAGAAAGAGCGACCGAGAGAGATAAGATAAGATAAGATTACTTTATTCATGTGGATAACAATAATTATAACTGCTTAGATTCTGAATTACAAAAGTTGAGAGTATAAGAAATACATTATTCTATCAATTTTATGAATTGTAACTTATAATTTTCAACAATATAAGTATTAAATGCAATACTTAAATTGCATTTATTACATGTTATATTTATTATAACATTGAGAGAGAGAGAGAGAGAGAGAGAAAAAGAGAGAGAGTATGTGCAAGAGATTGAAATAGAAAGGAGGTTAGATAGCAATGGATTGGAGAGAGATTGTGCGTAGTTAGCGAGCGATGAAGGGTTGAATGAAAGACATTCAAATTCTAGCCAATTGATGTTGGCAACTCATATCGTTATTGGCTTGATCCTTCCACCCGGCTTGTTCTTGCCGCTAGTTGGCGAATAATTCAAGTTTAATTAGATCGGCTTAACCGCCCCTGGGTGAGTGGGTAGTCTTTGCTGTTTAGTTGCAATCTCCGCTCCAATTAAACTGCAAACTTGTCCTCAGCTTGATTGCTCACAAGAGATGTTGGGATGTCAAGGTTATTTTCAAGTTTAGAAAGATTTTTCCAACTTTAACTATCTCTATCGATCTATATCTCCTTCAACTGTAACTATTTCTACCAATATATATATTTCCAAATGTAACTATCTCTAGACGTATTCCAACTGATTAACTATTATTTGCACAAATACGGCTAAATCACTTAACCTGTATTATTTTAATTCCATTTCATTGTTTCTGGAAGTCATAGAGATATTCATTGAAATGAATCTTCCATCTATGTGAATATTTCTTGATAGTGATAGTATCTCTATTTGATAGTGATAGTAACGTTAAATTATAATATCATTGAACAAATATGGCCAAATCACTTGTATTATCCGAATTCTCAGAGTTAATTGATTCCCTGATAGATTCCCATTTTATCGAACGTATCATATGTTAATTTAAAATTTATTCAATTCAGAATCGATTGGAATTACAATTGAGTGTTTATCTTATATTTGAATCATCAATGTAACAAAAAACAAAATGAAACAACAAATGATATTTTGAACTAACTTAACTATGTTGTTCCATAATTGATTATTTAAGAAAAATGAATAATAGTAGTTGGAACTGATACAGTGATACTTCTACTTTTTGTTATATAAATAAAGATGAATATTACAAGTCTTATTTATTCTTAAACGTTATTCTGGTTCTTTTCACCTACTCGTATTACAAATTGTTCAACCAATTAAATGCGCCTTAGTTAAATGAGTGATCAAATGTCTCAAGATGTTCTCTCTCACTCCCAAAGCACTCACGAACGGATCCATCTCTCAAAGCAACAGCCTCCTAGGGCTGACAGAGGAGCAAGCCACGTAAGGTAATACGTGATAAACTATATTATATTTCAGCAGATGCCTCAGGTGACCGCTTGCTCCTTTCTAGATATGATTAATGCGGCCCTAAGAAGGGCAGAAAGCTGACAGGTGGGTGACTTTGCCTGTTGGCCCTTTGCCCAGTCCCTTCAACAAGTGTGCCATGCTACAACCCGTCTTCATTCCAGGCCTTGCGAGCCCTTTCCCTTCACTTCCCTTTTTTTATTTATAAATCCATCTACTTTACTTGAAGCTATCATTTTCTATTTTTACACCCGACTTTATTAGGCTGCTTGTGGATGTTTTTCAGTTGGTGGGATTCTTTGAAGCAACAGGGTGTGTCATCGTATAATAATGTTTACTAGATGTGGAAGAATACTCAATTCATGAAAAATCTAGTTTGTGGAATATAGAATTTGGTAGCTGATATTCAAGTTTTAAAGTATATCTATCTAGATATTACAATTTTTTTTAAATCGATGTAATCTATGTATGGAATGTTCATTTTAAAAATTTAATGATCCAGCTTGCACAGTGTTAGGAACTCCCACTATCTCAATCTCAGCATTTCTTCTATCTTATTTGCTCTAATATTTCTGTATTTTCTATGTCTTCCTCATTTTGTCTTGATACATCTAAATCATTAATTCTATTGTAAATCTCTGTTATTATACTAGAGATCTTCAAATAGGTAACATAATGATAGGTTTTGAATTATATTTCTTTTAGGTGTCTAAACCATATTTTCATTCATTACAAACAATGTGATGCTAGACACCGTTGCTAGGCTATCATGAAACTCATTAAAAAGTGAGATCGATTGAGCTTGTAGATGAAATTATTAGTTTCTTTTACTTTAAAGTTCAAAGTTTGGCATATTCAGGTTTGGAACATGCGATATTAGTAAATCAAATCTTCGAACACTCGAATCGGTTCAATAATTTCAAGTACAAATCATTGTTTACCAATAGATCTCATAGATCAACGATAATACACTATCTACAACTTCTTCAAAGTGATAAAAGATTCAAATTCTTACTTCTAGCTTCAGTTCTAATCGTTCTTCATTATCAGGAAACCTGTCAATGAGCATGGTGTAGGGTTCAAATGTCAAGTTATTCCTCTCCTTATGAATCTGAGCATGCCTTTGATATGAGAATATATTCATGCAAATCACACAGTGTTATTTATGTGGTTTACTCCAACTCAAAGTCAGTTCTTTTGTTGTACAATTTGTATGATACGAGCAAAAACGATAAATTTCAGCTATCACCTACATAGAGGAAAAGAATTGCAACAACTTGACAGTAAGATGAATGGTATTCCAAAAATACAAACGTAAGTCCATAATATATGAATATCACTTCACACACACGTACTACAAGCCTTGTTTCTAGTATGTAAAAACCTTGGATATGAATATATATATAGTTACAAGTATGTAACAAGCTATACATCTATTGAGAGCATATAGGTATGTGACAAAGGAGTGTACAAGAGATTCAGATATACAGATATAATTCTATGTACTATGAATTTTAATACGCACAAGACATGCTGGAATGTGAAAAATTCATTCTCACGATAAATCAGTGGGAGCAAATATTTGTTTGCGAGTTTCATGAGACTGAAAATGTTATTGAAATTGTTATGTGTCAAGATAGGGAAAAAATGGGAAAGAGAAGGGGAAGAAGTTGTTGTCGGAGCACGATTGTGGAAGGGAGTGTACATTGTTGGAACAGTGAAAGTGGGGAGGAAGAAAGAGATGGAGAACGATCAAAATAGGTAGAAGATTGTTTGGAGGATAGAGCATGAGAAAGGAGAGAAATGGGAGGGACAAAGAAGAAAAAGGAGAAAAAGAAGAAGGAAAAGAAGAAGAGTAGCAAGAAGAAGACGAAGAAGAAGAAGAGAAACAAGAAGAAGAAATGGAGAAAGATGAAGAAGAGGAAGAGGAAGAAGAACAGGTAGAAGAGGAGCAAGAAGAAGAAGACGAAAAAGAAGAGTAAAAGAAGATGAAGAGAAAGAAGAGGAAATAGAGGAAAAAAGAAAGAAGTAGAAAGAGAAGAGTAAAGAGGGAAAAGGGAGAAAGAGTAAGAATAGAAAAAATAGGTGAAAGAAAGGGAAATTATGTATTTTAAGAAGAAAGAGGAAAGGCGGGGATGGTGGAATGAGTGAAGAACAGGGGAAGCAGAATAAAGAGGAGGAATAAGAAGATAAAGAAAATAGGAAGAAGCGGAAAAGAGAGAGGTGATTCAGGTGAATGAATGAAGATAAATAACAAAATGAGTAGAATGATGGGAAATGTGAAGAGAGAAAAAAGGAGAACAGAGAGGAATGATTACAACTGAAAACAAAGAGTAGGAAAAAATGAATAAACGGGAGAAAGGAGCGGGAGAGAATTATTTGCGGAATATTGGGGGAAAGACAAGGAGTAAAATTGATTGAAGATAAATACTAGGAGAAAAATACAGAGAAGGATAATTAAAAGTAGAATTGGTAAGAGAGGAGGTATAAGTTGAGGAGGGGATAAGGGTTGGAGAAAGACCTGAAGGAGGTGAAGAAGAAGTTCAAGAGCAATAAAACTGAAAAAAGGGAACAAGGAAGTGAGAGAAGGGGAATAAATAGGTATAACATAGTATAAGAAAATAGGAAATGAAAAAGTTGTAGGAAGATTTGGATGAGGAGAATATTAAGAAAGTGTGAGAAAGAGGAGTTGAAAAGAGAGAATAGAAACTCTAGAAATAAGAAGAGAAAGTGGAGGAGGAGAAGAGGAAGAGGAGATGTAGATGACGAAGTAATAATGAGAGAAAGAGGATAAGAGACACGGAGAAAAATACACAATGATGTTGAAGGAACAAGGAAGAAGGAGGGACAGAAGAAGACAAGCGAAAAGAAGTTCAAATAGATTCCACTGACGATATTGGTGGAGGCACATTGATGGGGCTAGTAGCTTAGTAGTGATGGGTGAGAGGGTGGGTGGTAATGCTCCCGGGCATTCTACTATGGCTTTCTTGTCATGAAGAAGAAGACAAAGAAGAGGAAGGAGAAGAAGACGAAGAAGAAGAAAAAGACGAAAAAGAAGAGGAAGAAGAAGGAGAAGGAAGAGGAAAAGAAAAAGGAGAAGATTGCCAGTGGTGGAGGTTCCTCATAAATTTCATATGCGTTCCAGACATAGGGGTTATATCGATTCGATTCTTTTGAGGTGGCCCTCAGGCTAACAGCAACGTCGTTTCTTCTCTGGCCCAAGACATTTCTATCGATGCCGACTTGATAAACGCTCACAACTCCCACACGAACCAACTGTCAATAATTATTATGGGAACAATATTACAAAGAGCTCCTCGAAAATAGGGTTAGAGGCTGCCTAAAACGCAATATCCTTTGCTTCCTTATCGTGACTATGTGAACTAAAATAGTTGAGAATAAAACTACTCCTAAGACAAGTCCACAAATATAAGAGCTAGAAGAATGAAATTACAGGACTACAAAGAAGTTGAAGCTGTGGAGTATAATAATGATCGTTCATGATAATGAATATAATAATGTTTGTTTGTTGTGTTTTTTATCAGCCATTTTGTTTTAAGAATTTGAAAAAATGTCATAATTTTTTTGTAGCTTTGTCCAAGGCGAAGCGTGGTTTACTGGTATCTGGTATCTGGTCATCGGCGTCATCCTATAGGAAATATACCCGGCGATGACCAAATAAGTATACCACGATTCGCCACTGCGGTTTGTCTAGTTGTCATAAATGTTGGTGCAAAGTTTCAATGTCATATGTTTAACCATTATTTGGAACAAAATAATAAGTGAAAAACACGGAATGGCGTGTAGAGGGGAAACAAAGCATATTAAGACACATGTTTGATGTAACTGTTTACTATCATTTTGGTGTCAGGAATCTGTATGACAAGCAGATTTATTCTGAATCACCCTGTATAACAGACTGTGATGATAAACAGTTCCAACACTTCTTCACTCTGCCTTTTTCAACGACTCAAACAATTCAACGTGTAAAGAGCTCATTAGCTACTAAACACTATTCAGCAAACCCACTTAATGAATGGGGCTTATGAATACTCAAGTGAAAATTCCCACCTCTCACCTCTCCAGAAATTAATAATCAAGGTGACTGATTCCGATTATGACTGGTTGTAACTAGGCAGGGAAAGTAACAAAGCTGCATTATAGCAAACGTCACTAAGCTGACGTTTGCCAGTGAAAGGGAGAGAGGCATGAATGGAGCGTAGTGCGGTTAGTATGCAGAGAAGAAAGCGTAGAAATTAAGTAGGAAAGGCAAATCGTTATTCAATGCACCAATTTGTTGGTCATTAAAAGTTGACGACGTTGGAGTGTGGGGGTAGCAGTGCTCTTTTTAGAAAAAGTCACGTGAAAGGGAAGAGAGAGAGAGAGTGAGAAAGAAAGTGGAGGAGTGAGATAGTGGGAGAAGGGGAATGAAGAGTGTTAGAGGCAAAAGAATGGATGAATAATGAGATGTGGTGAAGCGCGTCTAAGCGATGGGGGGAATTGGGGGAAAAGAGGATGAGAGTTGAGAAAGTAAGAGTAAGAGAAAGCGGAAGAGAATAGTGAAAAGTTTAGTAAAGGTAGAGTTGAGACAGGAAAGTGTGTGAGGAGAGAGAAAGTGAATAATATTGAAGAGGAATCCGAAGAGGGATGAAAAGAGATGAAAATTGAATGATGAAGGATCAAAAGAGAAGAGGAAGAGAGAGATAAAGAATGAGGAAGAGAGAAGAAAAGAAGGTGGAAGGTTATAAGAAGAAATGTAAAAACAGAAAATTAGAAATGAGAAGACTATGATGTTGGCCATGAAGAAACAAATAAATATAGAAGACTATGAAGAATTAGAGGCCCGTGTTAAACAGTTATTCATCTGATTAGATTGAAGATTACAATTTTATTGACAGAAGTCCATTTACTGCACTCTTCCGAACTAGAAGAGGAAGAGGAATTATGAGAGATCATTCAAGGATTTCAAGAGAAGAAAGAGAAAGATTTATGATAGAAGTATAAACGAACTGTTATGATAACATTAAGTCGATATTACAAGAAACATTAATCATGAAATTGGAAAAGGAAAGGAAAAGAGAGAAAGAAGACAAGGGAAGAGTAGAGGACATAAAAGGAAAAATAAGAGAATGCAGAGGAAGAGAATTGAATAGAGGGAAAGAATAAAAGAGTGGAAGATCTGGAAGAAGGAAGAGTAATAACTGGGGAAGATAGAAGGAATGGAAAAGAAGAGAGGAAACGTGAGTGAAGAGGAGGAAAATGATGAAAATATAGAAAAAGGGAGAAGAAAGAGAAAGAAATACGCAAGAGTGGTAGATGAGATGGAATAGAACAATGGTAAATAGAGAAAATAGAGAAAGAGAGAAAGATAAGCACGAATGATAGAGAGATGGGAGAGGACACTGAAAAAATGGAAAAAGGGAGAGAAAGAAATCCGCAAGAGTGGTAGATGTTATGGGAGAGAACAATGAAGATAGAAAGAAGGAGAGAGGTTGGGAAAGAGAGTGGTGAAGAGCATGGTAAAGTAGTGTGAATCAGAGAACAGAAGAGCGCTGCATGAATAAAAAAGTGTCGGAGCATATTCAATAGGTTGTGAAAAGAGCACTGATTTGTTACAAGAGAGCAGCCGCGAAAAGGAAGTTTTTCAATAGGCTGGGAACAGAAAAAGAAAGAGAAAAAAGAATGGAAGCGAGAAAAACTGTTATGGTGAAAAAGGTGGCGTTACGGTGAGTGCGCGAGAAAAACGATGGAGAGAGAGGAAGAGAAAAAGAGAGAGAGAGTGTGAAAGAGAGATTGTGTGTGTGGGAGAACACGAAACATCATAGCAACAAGCTTTCAAATCGTATTGCGATTATTTGTTCGTGTATTTGATTGCTTTTTCTCCATTATTGATGTGTGTTGTGTGTGTATGGGTGTAGGTGAGTGAAAGTGAATTGGTGGCTTGTGAAATCAATCACTTAGAAGGGCGCTCAGCCTGTCAAAAGATTCAGTCCATAACACACGGCCAAATACTTCTTGATAGAAGTGTGTGTGGTTTCACCAAACACAATCGCAAAGAATGATCTCTATAAAATGTTTGTAGGGCGAAGTCATTATGTTATTAAACGTTACAAGGAACGATCCTTCAAAGTGGAACAATATTAATAGATAACTGTATGGAGTTTTAGTATTTTTTCCACGTAAAAGTGTTTTGAATAGTGTTACATCATTGTAGTTGTTTTGTAGTATTTTGTTGTAGCTTTCAGACTTTGAAAAAACGAGGAAGCGACTGTTAGTCGTTTCTAGTAGAATAGGCTGTGGTGGGAAAAATAACACTACTGTTAAAATCATCTACATGTTTCCTGTGTAAAATTCAACATTTATTCAATCATGTATTGGTTTTCTGATGGTTTTTATGTATGATAAAATTTATTGTTAATTATCTAACAGATATTGAGGTTAGTATTGCTGATCGTCTTCAAATACGATCGTTCTTGAAATCTTGTCTACTTATTACTCCATCTGGGACTTGTGGTTATTGAGGTACATCGGTAGTTACCGTTGAACTCACAGCGTTGAAATAAAAATATTAGAACATATATGAATTTCATTTGAAAATTGCTGAATTAATTGAAAAAAAAAAAACAATAAAAATAAAATTGTAATCAAAATTAAAGCTTAGTTATCATTAATACAACCGCAGAATGCTAGCCTAGAATAAGCGATGCCAAAATATTGAAACAGAGATGCTTGATGTAAAATTCCGTTGTGAACTATGAATCAGAACCTGTTACGTCAAGATATCTCCTCCTCTTTAGGAGGAGGGATATCTCCTTTTAGTTCATTTTTACAAATCTCATTGTCATCGAGCATATCAGGTTAAACCCTTTATACGGCCCCGGAATCCTTCCTAATGATATAGAGAGATCTGTGCAGATTTAGTACATACAGCACAGTACATTACCGATAAAAATCTCGCAAACCCGGGTTCTTCTTTATTGTGACATAAACGACTGAACTATAGGAGAGAATGGAATGAAAGAGGGGTGGAATGAAGTAAGAGAAAGGAGCATAAATTCCCGGCCTCACAATCACTTTATGATATTGTTCCCGAAGGATACGCTGCTACCATTTGGCTACCCGATCCCGAAAAGCACTTGCTCGAGGAAGAAGAAGACAATAAATAGTTGGGATAAAGGATAAGAAGAAAGAGGAAGGATTGAGATAAAATAACACGATAATAAAGGAAACGAGGAGGAGAGGAGAAAAATGAAGACATGTAGAGAAATGGTTTGGAGAAAAGAAGATGAAGAATAATAGTGGGAGGAAGATTGAGCAAAGAGGAACGTCGAATTAAAAGAGAAGAGAAAATTGTGGGCGATGGAAGATTAAAGGAGATGGAAGATGATTGTGAGAGGAATAGAAAGTATACGTATACTTCAATAGGAATGGAACATGGATAGGGGAAATCGGGAGAAGATGAAGAAAACATGAGAGGAAGGAGGAGAAATGAAATAAGAAGAAGAGCAGAAGAATGACAAATTGAAAACAAATTACATGAGAATAAGGAGGAGAGAAGTAGGAAAAGAAATAGGAATAGGTACGAGATGAAAAAAAAATGGTTAGTGGATTGGGAAGAAAAGGAGAAGGAGATGAAGAAGGAGATGAAGAAGAAGAGAAAGGAGAAGAAGAAGAAGGAAAAGGAGAATAAAAAGATGAAGAGAAACAAGAAACAGAAGAAGGTTGGATAATGAGAAAGAAGTGTATGTGTGTAAAGAGTGAAAGTAGAAAGAACTAGATGAAAAGGTAGAAAAACGAACGTGAAAAAGAAATAATAACAGAAGAAGAATAAGAAGAGTGGAAAATTGAAGATTCAAAGAGAAGAAATGAAGAAGAATAGATAAAGTTAATGAGGAAGTTCAAGAGACGCGGAGGAAAAAATGAGAAGTACAAAAAAGAAGAAAATGATAAAAAGTATTGCTAGGACGATAGGTGATGGTAATTGAGTAAGAAAGAATGAAGGGAAAGGAATAGAAAAGAGGAGAAATAATTTGTAGAATAGGAAGAAGATATCATAAAAAGGAGGCTCGGATGAATGACGGAGTGAAGAAGAAAAGATTCCTTTGTGGAAAATAAATTTTCTATACGACCTTTTAGACTGCACTGCCGAACTCAATTCCCATCCATCCCCTCTCACTGTTTTTCGCGCGCAAAAGCAATCTTTCCGGAAAAGCTCCTTGAAGACGCGGCGGCGGCGGCAAAAAGGATTTGAATCCTAGAAAAGATTGTGATGAACCCGCATATGCGCTCAAAGCACTGTCAAGGGACTCTAGTCGCTCTTGTCAATCTGATCAACGACTACTCCTCAAAAAAGCTGCTTCTATGATCTTCAGCAGTTCCTCAAATGTGATTTTTACACAATATTTTGTAAAAATGAACTCAACTGTTCATCGGAGTCGAATTTCCTACCAGACTTTCTCAATGAATGTAAAATGTCGTATTTGAAGTCGACTTGAAGGTTCTCTGTTGATATTGTAAAAAATTTTAATGAGATTGCTGAAAAGGATATAATGGGAATATGGCAATGTTTAAAATTATAAACCTCGTTCCTACAAACTTGTGACAAACTTGTAACTTAGAACAACAGTCTGATGATTAACACTATATTAATGATCATATAATTAGTTCAATGATTTATGAAGTTTTTTTTCAGCATCACAGGACTTAATAAATACATAATGTACTCTATGAAATAGGGAACTGATTGATATTATGACATTGATATGATCAAGTTGAATTTTCTAAAGTCGAAGATTCTACAGTTCGGCTGCATCTACATGAATCAGAAACCAGTTCGTAATATAATAATAAGTACATTATGTACTCTTATGAAATAGTGCCCTGATTGATATTTTATGATATTTATGTCAGGTTCGAATCATTTTCTAAAGTTGAAAGATCGGCTGCATTTACATGAATCATAAAACAAAAGTCAATCGAATTCAATCAGAAGTATTTCATCACCAGACATTACTGCTTTCTCACTTTCACACTACACCAAATCGTTACATGTGAACACAAAACGATGCGTTCTACCCAACCACTGTGTGGAATTATTATGAAGCGACGCTGAAACACTAGATTCCTCGTAATGAATGAAGCTCATTTGACGATTTTAAATTGAAAACTGAATCTCATCAAAACAAAAACTCATTTGCCTGTGAAATAACCGCATTGTTATCAATGAGACCGCATCAGCTGGTAATGGAACCATGATGAGGGATGGAGAATGATGAAAACTGAGGAGTGAGGCACAATTGTTGGGTGAGGGAAAGTGAGGAACTAAATAAAGTTGCGGCACACACCACAAAACACCGCTTCAAACGATGGTCATGGTCCTGGGACCACGTTATAATATATCAAAATCGATCAATATAGGCTTCGGCCATTATCGAGCTCTGAACATGCCAGTGAATATTCATTGGCTGTGATAAGTTTGCTAATTGGTTTGTAATGATTTTGTTCTCCATCAGCGTCCAGGCATGATTACACCTGAATAAAGATTACTATCACGATTTCAAATGGAATGGATTAGGAGCCATAGATTCAATGTGAATGTATATTGATGTGTTCATTCGTTTGTTGATATTCGTTCAAGTTTAAACATCAATGGTTCATGATAAAAGTAACTCCTATCATTCCACTGACATTTTTTTTCTAAGGATGATGCCCACATGAGCTCTAGGCTTGTGCGTGGGTGATGATGAGGGTGAAATCTGAGAGGGGTGATGATGTGAGGTGACGACTGTTTTCAGGCAGACGGGACCGACGGCTTTTCGTCTCCTCCGAAAGGAAGGAGGTTTATATGAACGATTGCACTTACACACAGAACAATACAATATGGAATTCACTATGAGTGAATTAAAAACCTAATTAATAACTATAATAACTATTTATCAATAACTATTAATAACTATAAACTTATTTGAAGTTTATTTGCAGCTCCTGATTGATAGGGATTTCTAGGACAGCAATCACCTCTGCATGGGGGACAGAGGTGATTCTACAATACTTTAACTTCAATTTGACCTCAAGACACCCATCATCACAAAAATTTAAAGATATGTTCCCAAAAAGGGAACGTTGGTCTTTAAAAGGTTAAAGTTCATTCAACTTTTAGGGATCTGCTGTGATATTTATGCATTCTTCAAATATGTAATCATCCTATCAGTAATTCTAATGTTATCAGAATAACCATTATGTATTATTAGATCTCATTACTAATTGATTTTTAAAATACGATCAAATAGCAATTTGTCAATAATATTCAAGCCCAATCTGAAAGTCCGTAATGCCTTAGAGCCTAGATTGAAGATGAGCATCAAGTTTTAGCTTGAAGTGGAGTGCAAGATGGCGGAAGCGGCAGAGGCCTTTGTCTAGCGAGTCGGCCGACACTGAACGAGTGCCGCTCCCAAAATCGATACCTCATCACGTTTACCGCCCCCGACCACCGCCTCCAGCCTAGGCCCAACCACCCCCGAACATAAAGTATTCTTTGCTTTGTCCTAGCAGGCAGCTTGAAACGTCTGGCATGAGTCTTCGGAGGTGAATGACAACAAAAAACGACAAGGAGACAAAGGCTTAGTCGGAAAATGGAGGTAGAATAGAGTGAGGTATGAGATGAAAGAAATATCTAGAAATTATAGTTGATACAATATAGTAGTAGGGTAGAGAATAAAGTGAAGAAGAAGAAGAAGAAGAAGAAGAAGAAGAAGAAGAAGAAGAAGAAGAAGAAAAGAAGAAGAAGAAGAAGAAGAAGAACAACAAGAACAAGGAGAAGAACAAGAATAAATTGAAGAAGAAGATGAGGAGTGGATGAGTAATTGTTTAGGGTTAGAAAAAGCGGGAACAATAAGCAAAAAACTGAGAATAATAGAGTGTGAATTAATGATATTTGGAATAGATGGAACCATACTGGAGAACAAAATAGAATCAGTAGAAAAGTTGGAATAGGAATAGAAAAGATGAGGGAAAATAAAAGGAAAAACGAGCAGAGTTAGAATAGGATTGAGAGTGAAAAGAGTTGAAAGTGAATGATGAATATAGGAAAAAGTGAAAGTGGTAGTAGGTTGTGAAAGAATAGAAAGAACTTGGAGAATAATGAATGAAGCAGCAAAGAATACGATAAATATGGAAAAATGCTCACTGAAAAAGAAAAACTTTGAAAAACAAAACCCCGCTGAATAAAGAATCATAGAAAACAAGAACACTGCTTCCAACAAGAGAAAGAATCTGTAAACAAAAGGTATAGGGGAAGGCAACGTTGAGAACTATAAAAGCGAAAAAACTACAGGCCTACACAATGAAACTCAGAAAACAATGGAAATTTTTGACTTTTCGAACTACAATATCATTTTATATCTTTGGAACTTCCTTGTTTCCACAGAAAACATCACCTCATTCCACTATTTCACTTCAATGCCTCTGTTCGTCGGTTTCTTGGAAACTTTCTTCTTCTTTGAAACGTTTCCCTTTTCTTGTTCCTCTTCTCAATACATAAATTCTCATTCACCTCTTAGTCCATTCCACAGATCAGCTCTCTATTCATCTTCTTGGATAACTTCCCTCCAACTGTCTTGACGTTGATTTTTATTCTCAATCTTTATTCATCCACACTCACTTTACTCTTCACAAACCTTGTTTTCCTTCAAGCTCTATAGCTCTTCCACTCTCTACCTTAAAAAATATCTTTCTTAAATAGATTTCTTTAATTCTACTGATAATTTGTCTCTTCTAATCTAGTAAATTGGTTTAAATTCTCTGATTCAGTAAAGTAAGCAATGTATCTATTTTGATAATGTTTGTTTTTGTGCTGAATATATTGATAATAATGTGAACAATAGACTCAATGTGTTTTATTTTTATGTATGGAATGAATAAATAAATAAATTCTCTTGCATCTCTTCACATTATTCTTCTTCATTTCTATCGTCCGAGTTTGCTGATTCCAACTTTTTAAAACCTCTTCTCATCCTCTTTATAAGCACAGAACACGAATCCTCCCTCTCCTCTACCACTACCACTCCCCCCTAAAAAAAGAAGAAACCTGAACACACTTTCTTCTAGGCGCTCTAATCATTTCTCCCGCCATTTCCCCCTCCTCCCACCACGGAATCCCCTCCTGAATTTCCACTCTACAACTACTTGTAACTTCCCTCGCTCTCTCTCTCTCTCTCACACTCTCTCTTCCCTTCATTTCTCATTCCCCTTCCACAATTCCAAAAGACACAGAATTCTTTCCCCAACTCTTTGTCGCTCCCACTCCATCTTCGTCTCACCCTTTACCGAAGTTTAATTACATAATGCAAACACTTCCCTTTCCTTAGCAATTCCTTTCGAGTTTCCTCTTCACAGCCCTCCAGCTTCCGTCTACCTCACTTTTCTTCTTCATCTTCTCTTTCTCCAACTTCTTTTTCTTCTTCTTTCGTCGCTTTTCCTGTCGCTGTTGTCACTGCCAATGTAATCGTCGACGCCATCACCCTTTGCTCTTGACGGTTTACTTATAATATTTTGCCTCTTATCTTTCTTTTTCTTTTCCTTCTCCTTTTTTTTCTTTTTCTTTATCTTTTTTCTTCTTCTTCTTCTTCTTCTTCCTTCTTCTTCTTCTTCTTCTTCTTCTTCTTCTTCTTCCTTCTTCTTCTTCTTCTTCTTCTTTTTCTTTTTCTTCTCCAATATCACCTTATTCTTTTTCATAATCATCGTCTTCTCTTCCTTGTTCTTCCCTTGATATATTTCTTTTTAAAAACCATCCTTCTCAATAAATGATAAATTATTGAATTTATGAATGAAAATTTCAGTTTTAAAATAAAGGTCAATGAAAAACTAATAGTTGGAAATTTTATTAAAATCCTGTATGTAGATATAAAATGCACATTACACAAGTAGTACTACATGATATGATTGATTTTCCCAAAAAGAACCAAAAAATAATTCCTGAAGAAAAAATAATCTAGAAATGGAAGTGGGACCGCTGAAGATGTAGTAACGTTGTTATTTTTCACCGATATCGACCAGACTATTTTTCCGTCCTCTGTTAGTTCACCTTATCATTCTCTCTTCGTTTTGGCGAAAGCGGATTCCAGGCCACCCCTTATCATAAAGTAATCATATCCATCGATTTCCCATCCATGTACGGACTTCCTTGGCCTTAAGCTCCCTCTTCCCCTCTCTACTCTCCAGACCTCCCCGCCTTGAAACGACCCTAGATAACATCCACCTAGCTGGAAACACAACTCTGATAAACAAATATGTTACATCCGAGACGGTTTTAGGACCTATTCGTTCTGGTGAACGTGTGGACACAACGCCATAATCCACTTAGTGTTATTGCGGTCGCCTAGTGTACGGGGAGGGTAGGGTGTTTGTGAATTTTTTATGAATCCAAATAAGACGTTGAAGGCGGACTATGAACGAGATATGTCAGGTAGATATGTTCGGCTCACATGCAGTTTCGTTTGAATGAGGTTGGAGAGTTGATAAACTAGTCATTTTGAAAATAACATCAGGGTAGATATTGATAGAGCAGCCAAGTATTAATAAGTGGAATCCAATAGGAATAAATGAAATACTCAGTCTTCATGAAAAGAACATCAGAAAAAGTGTTGTTAGATCAGCCAAGTAAGAGTGGAATCCAGAAGGAGAATGATGGGAAAGTAAGCAATGAAATTATTGAGCCTTTACTTCCACACAATGAAGATATTGAATGACAAATCTCATAAAACATGTTCCAATCTGCATCAACGATTCAAGCAGTGAACGTTGAATAATTCGGCATCAAAAATCGGAAATCGAATAATTCGAAGAATAATCTAATGAATTCATTGGAAAATCTGAAGACCTCCTCCACTTCAAGTAATAACAACACAACAATTAGCTGGGAGATAATCAATGACTGCTACTATGGTGGATGGTTCAATAGAAGTAGGTAATAAACGAATGCTATGATACGACCATGATTCTAAAGCTAAAATTTTATAATTCTGATAATATTCTTGGCAATAATTTCAGTATAAGAGCAAGGTTGAAGAACTTCAAAGAGTGAGACATTCTTTTTCAGTTCTTCCAACAAAGAACCCACAAATTCTACCAAGATAAAACCGCGACTTGATTTAATGTCACTATATTGAAGTTGCCATACAAGTTTCAGGCAGCAGCCTTCGAAGGCAGCAAGTAGCAGTGTGGAGTGTTTAGTGGTCCCCGGAGCACCGGTCGCTAACTGATAGCGCAACGGCAGTTAACCGGTGTTGTTAACTGCACTTAAGTGTCCGTTAATCAACTGAAGAACCGTCCTGGGAGGCTTCCTGCAAAACCTTCCCGGTCGAGACGCTACTGCAATAAGGGCGGAAGTTACCCTTGAAACCCTTGTGAAGAACGTATGGTTCGAAATCAACACTAGTAATATGAATAGAGAACTTCAACACAGCATAAAATAAACTGAAATAGCATAAACAGCATAAAAAAAATAGTTTGAGTTGTGGAATATTTTGACTTGAATTTAAGATAATCTAGGAGCGATCTACGTAGATGAATCTACATAAATCTTTAATCTACGTAGATGCTGAATATCAAGGTAAGTGACATAAATCATAATAATAGCAGAGGTGGATCGAATTTTAAGAACCAGTGTAATTAGATGAGATAGCAGTGGAAGTATTGTATGGTGCCTCATGATAGATGCCTTAAGATTATGTTCGGATAATAAGTTTGACGCTTTACTGGATAATTTAGAAATATCAGTAGAGAAATCATACCTATCACCATTCCCGATTCAATTCTACGAATTCGATCAAACGGTTGAAATGATCAGCTTACCTGAAAAAATAAAATAAAAGTTTATTACAATATTATGAAATGAAGCCTATTCCATCACAAAGAAAGAAAAGCAGTATCGAGAGAACAAAACAATAATTACTTTAAAATAGCAACATCAATTTCTCAATATCACTTATTGAGGTTGTAGAATTTAGATTAAGTGATAACGTTCATTGTTGTCATGTCTTTTATGAGGCATGATAAATGAGGATTATGAATCCTCATTATTTATTCCCGAATATTAGTTTCACTCGCACTTTTATAGAGTATTCAGCTTGCGTTCCTAAAGTTTAACTAACCAGTGAATATTTGAACCTGTCTAATGTTCCATAATATGAATACTGAACACATAATTTTCTATGCACGAATAAATTGAATCTTGTTATACGATATATCAAGCAGTATAATACCTGGTCTACGACCAACCATACACTATAACATCGCTGATATCGTATTACTAAATCTATTATAATTTCCATAACATCTTCAACACAAAATTCTATTCTACACCATCAATCTATCCCTGTTGTAATTCTCAACCTATCGCTATCTCCCAATATCATCAATAAAATATTCTAATCCTCTATTACCGAGCTGAATCAACATATCCGATTTCATTCATTACAGGTAACAGAGTGATTACATTGGGAATTAAATTACTGATAAAAGCCTCTACCGAGTATGGTAGTGGGTAACAACCCATAGGCTGCAGACAGGCCTATCTCTCTTGCGGTAGATGGCGTATTGTATGTTGGTGTTGGAGTGTGTATGGGGTTCCACATACGTGTAGGAAACCATTCATGGTCGCTCCGTTCCTCATCGACAAGGGACGTTATCTTATATGACTATCTCATTGGATGTGATACATGCACACACACACCACCCCACGATCCATTCTGATCCATGTAGATCACACATACAAAGCCGGCCCCACGTCCATCCCTCCATAAACCAAAGCTCACAATCCTGAGATTCAATATCTCCTAATTACCTAGGCACATCACCGAGACAATATGTTATTATAATCCATTGAATTACAATACATCAGGCTACCAACCTATCATATCACATACGGCCGCTTGATTGAAAACAGCTCGAATTTCTCATATATTCAATTAACGTATTGCTGGTTTCCTTCGTGAGGAAATATGAGAACTATTATGTAAGGGAAAATTATCAAGCTATTCAACATCGCAAAATAGTGTATGTTATCGAAGACAATACCATATTCGAGTTCATTTTCTTTGTTGTCAAATAGAACATTGTTCTTCTAGAAGAATGTGGTTAGATATAATCTTGATTCAACTACGAAATTTTGATTAACTCTCTTCAGCAGGTGAATAGGGTGGAAGTTCCACTGATTCCCTACCCCACATCACAAGGTTATTATAACCGTACCCTATCTACCTTGATATTCAATTTAAATTAAATCATGGATTGAGTTGTAAACGAATTCAAATGATGAAGGAGATTGTATTATAGGAATACAATCTAGAATGGATACTACTCAAGAATGTGGGAGAATTATTCTTTACACGTTATAACATGTCAGCGTCATATTCTCATGATTTTGTATTATTAAAACAATGTTATAACTTGATTCTACACTATTCTTCCACTATCATTTTCTTATACAGTAATATTCCCACCCAATCATACTTTCACTATAATATTTTTGAACAATATAATGATCTTCTACAATCATATAATTATTATTGTATCTTCTTCATCATCATTATATCCTTACATCATCACATAGTCAACGGCTTAAAATAAGAAGCAAACGTGCATCCAGACCATTGTCATGCTTTCGTTTAGAGTTGAGAGCTTTGTCAGACAGGTAATAGCGAGTTGACCCCCAGTAATAGAGGCGACGAAAGGCGTGAGAGGGATGGTTAACAGGTCCAGGATGGATGCTTCATTAGCAGCCGGTGACAGGGGGAGAAATAGGGACAAGGGAAACAATGTAAAAGGGAACAGTAGGAACGAAGGAATATTGGAAACAGGGGAACAGTGGTAACCGAGGAACAAGGGAATGGTGAGAATGGGGAACAGGGGTGATAGTGCAAAGGGGGATCAGATGGAGGAGGAGAAAGATGAACAGTGAGAAAGGGGAACAGTGGAAAGAGGAACGGTGAAACAGAGGAACAGAAGGAACAAGAGGCCGTGTAATGGTAGAGGACAGGCGTCCATGCAGTCAGTGGCAATGACGGATCCTCTCGAGGCACAAACTGTAATATTCAGGGGACAAGGGTTCGCACTTTGTTGTTTTCGTAGTCGCGGTAATAGTGACACTGCGCTGCCTAACATCACCCACACACCTTCACACAGGAATGGAAGAATAATGGGAGAATGGAAGAATATGGGGGATGAGAGAGAATGTGGACCGAGAGGAAAGGAGGAATAGACATGGATTGTCAATTTAATTTTTTTTTTCTGTAGGTAATGAGGAATGAATATTAATATCTTTTTCTTCTCCTCCTTCTCATTCTCCTCCTACTTTTCTCTTCTTCATCTTCTTCTTCTCCTTTTTTTTTCTTCTTCATCATCTTCTTTTTTTTCTCCTTCCTCCTTTTCTTCTTCTTCTTTTTCCTCTCCTCTTTCTTCTTCATCTTCTTTTATTCTTCTTCTTCTTTTCCTTCTTCTTCTTCTTCTTATTCTTCTTCTTCTTCTTCTTCTTCTTCTTCTTCTTCTTCTTCTTCTTCTTCTTCTTCTTCTTCTTTCTTCTTCTTCTTCTTCTTCTTCTTCTTCTTCTTCTTCTTCTTCTTCTTCTTCTTCTTCTTCTTCTTCTTCTTCTTCTTCTTCTTCTTCTTCTTCTTCTTCTTCTTCTTCTTTTTCTTCTTCTTTTCCCTCTTCTTCTTCTTCAAGTGAGGAAACGTGAATATAAGAACTCGGGGAATAGTGTGAGGGATGAGAAGAGAGGGTACAGTGAACCAAGAAGGTGAATAGAAGAAAGCACAAGGTGATGAGGAGAACAAGGCTCTACTCAAATCGCGGATACTCAGCGACTGGAATAATAATTTTTTTTTCAATGATGACGTTCAAACAATACGGTTGCAGAATCATTAATATACTCCATAGCTGTAGTAAACAATATAGATATGAGATTCAATACGTAACAATCATCAATTAATTAAAAAAAAAAACAAATCAAGCAATAGAAATGAAGAAGAAGAACGTAAAATAATGTAAATAATGTAAAGGAGTAGAAGGTTAGGAATATAGAGGTGCATAAAGTGTGAACAATAAATTGCCCTAAAGAGGGAAAGCGTGAATTTTGTAGAGAGAGATCTGACAGTGATGTCAGTTAGAGGCAGAGACTAGATGAGACAATGACGTGATGCTACACGTTTCCCATCAACGGGTTGGTCCGACCACCACTAGGCTTCCAAAATAGTAACCAGCCGGCCGCAGCATGCCGACAGCTCTGCTGACGTGGAAACGTGGACAACACACTTTACTCTAAATATACACATACACACAACAACATATATACATAGTCAAGCACACTCACAAATTCAGTTATAAATATAGCCTACACAAGCAACCAGCAAATAATATATATAGTCAACTATACTGACACGTTTTGAAGCTATACATACAGACACAACTATAAATATATAGTCAACTGTACATGGGCGCTAACTAGCCCATGACCTAAATCACAACCAACTGGAAGCTGGGTTAACAGCTTACTCAACGTTGCTGGAATTGGGATCCATGTAACCTATCTTTGAAATAATTGCTGAATGTTGCTCAAGAATTGTTATTCTCACTTTCTGTAATTAGATTGTAGTCTTGGTAAAAAATCAAGGTTTTACTATTTGTATATGGGAATAGATAACAAAGTATAATTAATTTTTTGTTTAGTTAACAGTACTCCATCAAGGAGTGGTATATTGTATTTATTAATGTAAAAAAACATGATTCCTTGAGAAGTACCAGAATTTGTGCGATGTTTTTTTTTAATGGACAATGATAATATTATTTGACGTCACTTTAATATTCTGTTATAGAATATATCATTATTATGATTTGATTTGATTCATATAAATCAATGATTTTATTTTGTTTCCCATGTGGAATAACAATTAAGCACTCAATTCCCTCTCTTGTATATTTGAAGAGGTGAAGCTGCAATGAATTTATAGACACAAACAGAAACCCTCTCACAATAATCCCAGCCTCAACTACTTGCAGCAAATAATCTCCCCCAGACAACAGGATTGCAAGACGCTAACTTGTTTTTAGTAATGACGGCGGAAAACTTCCGCACAACCAACTCTAGCATCAACCAATACATCTCCATAAAAGTCAGCATACGAGCTACAGTACGCTGGTCTCATCAATCAAACAGCGCCAAGAATCAAACCACGCGTACACCGAATCAAGTACCGTTGCTACAAAGACAAAGGAGTCGATGTAGGGGAAAAGAAACGTGGAAGAGAAAAACAAACCAAACAAGAAACATTCCAATACGAAGCTTTCCTGACAGGAATAAGATGTATAATATTTTCCGTAGGGGAGAATATCGGCAATAAGCAAGGAGTGGAAATTCTGCACCAAGTCTTGACAAGGATTCCCCGTAGGTTAGGGCAGCGCCAACTTTCCCAAGTATTCCTTCCCGTCGGGAGAAAACTGTACTCAGCAAAGTAAGTCGTTTCCTTTTCTTCGGGGTGAAAAAGGTTGTCCGATCACTCTTTACGAATTGTAAAGTTGGCCAAACTAACATTTAATTCGTCTCCCCCGTCCAAACTTCACGTTTCACTGTTCAATGCCTTTTTTCTCCCACGCTCCCCCACTGTGAGAGCGTTTCGGAATGTCGGGATGTTCGACTGACTCAAAAGTGATGGAGTGGACTAGTGTAGACGTCAGAGGTCGAACAGTGAAAAGCGGAGTGTATTGGTGAATGAGCGAGACAGAAAAAACGAACCGAAGAGTGAGCAAGCAAAGATGAAAAGAGACCAGACGAAGGCTTTTTCTTTCGAACAAACAATACTACCGACGTTTGTGAAAAACTTTGCCTCCACTTCAACAGACTCCACTCCACTGAAGCCGTATTGAACACTCCCTATAACTAAGTGAAGTATTTTCTCAATTTGCGAAAGATTCCGGAGGAGACGTTTCTTCTTTCTAGCCGGCAAAAAGTTTCTCTCACTGTTGACTCCTCACAATTCGAGAAATTAATTCGTAATGGGGAGCGAAAATGCTGCGTTACAAAAAACAATCGATGAAAACAAACGCATTATTGACTTCTTTGAAAAATTCTGAGTGTTCTGATGTTCAAGAAAATTATGCATAATACGTTGATTTGATTTATATATGAAGGGGCTCTCTTCATGTTCTATGCTACGAGCACATCATAATATAATCAGATTCATTCAATTTGGCACTTGGCATTAGATCTATATATAGATAGATTGAGAGATATTATTTCTTTGCCATCGTACTCGTGGTCATCAGCCACGTCGATAAATAATATCTCTCTTTTTATCTATATAATGCCAAACGCCAAATTAAATGAATCTGATTATTCATATTCCAGTCAATATAGACAAGTGCTTGCAAATCAATGTATAGCAGCTCAGATTTTCGTGTGTGAAGTTTGGATGCGAATAAACGTCATAATAATTTATCTAGTGGAACGGTCGTTCCACCACCCGTCCCCCCCGTGATACGAATGAAAGACCGGGACCACTATATATTCTGTAACGAACTTCCCTTTGATGTTCGCATGCCGCCATCTCAATTTACGCGGAAGGTAGTGAAAATTTTAAAATGTTGTAATGACATTATTTTCTTAGATTTTTGAGCGCTTTCATTTAAGATCAGAACGAACTTTCTACGATATAAATTCGCAAAGATACTATATACGGGTATTTTGTCATTTTACTAATTTTGGGATTTTTCAATTTTTTTCAACTTTGAGCACTTGATGTGAAAAATCTGTAATGAGTTGAGATTTCGGACTACCAAAAGCGATTGAAGACATGTTTAAACTATTTACATTTAAAATTTCAAATCATTTAATGCCCGATTAAGCTCTGTAGCTCTGTCCGAATAAAATTAAAGTTGCAATTTGAAGTTAGAATTTGAAGCTTTTTATCGAATGTAAACAGGGCCACCCAGGAACATGGCCTAGACACTCGAAATGTGACGTCACGGCTAAGAGGCCTACCACTCCACTATACTGTTCATAAACAGGCACTGATCACAACCAAGTTTGAATATTTAAATTTTTATTATTTAAAAATAAATAAATAGACCTACTTACCCACCAAAAGGTAATTGTGCAGTTGAAATAAACTCGAGACGAGAAAAACCAAACACGAATTCCAATTTTAATGCAGATATGAGTTGTAAACATGAGTTGTTATGGACACGATGTGATGACGTCAGCTGCACGTTTAAATTCAGTGTCTAGCTAGACCATGTTCCTAGGTGGCCCTGATGTAAATGTCGCGATCCTAGCGGTTAAAAACTAAAAGTTTCACACTGTTGCCACCGCCAAATTCGACCTTTTCAATAATAGCCCAGTAAAATTGTCATCAAAAATAGGGTCTACCTTGTATGAAATGGGATAGTCGGTTTTTTTTTTTAGTAATGTTTATGGTAGTCCTGGGATGCTAAATCCAAGTTTTAGACCTAGGCAAACTACCGGTTCATCTTCAAAAATCGTACAAAATGGCGGAATTTTGCACTTTTTTTATGTTTGGCTAATTTTCACCCTGAAGAATCTGTTTTTCATAGAGGACATTGTGCATATTTCTTAAAGTATATCAAATTACCTTCAATTTGAGACCAAATTTATCATTGTATGCCCAACCGTTTGCGAGATACAGCTCTTCAAAGTTCATCAAATTATCGTAATTTTTCACTTGTTTTTACATTTGGTCAATTTTGACCGTGAAGCATCACTTTTTCGAATGTGACTTTCAGCAAAGTTTTGAAAGATAATTTAAGAATCTACAATTTGAGACCAAATAGATTATTGTAGACCCAATAGTTTGCGAGATGTAGGCCTTCAAAGTTTATCAAATTGTTGAATTTTTCCACATTTTCTACATTTCTTCAATTATGACCCTGAAGAATCATTTTTCCATATAGAACATTCAACATGGTTTTGGAAGCTGATTCAATTACCTACAATTTGAGACCAAATTTGTTATTGTAGGCTCAACCGTTTGCGAAATACAGCTCTTCAAAGTTCATTGAATTATCGTAGTTTTTCATTTGTTTTTTGAATTTTGACCGTGAAGTATCACTTTCTCTTATATGACATCCAACATATTTCTTAAAGTATATTAAAATACCTACAATTTGAGAATTAATTGGTCATTGAGGGCCTAATAGTTTGGAAGATATAGGCCTTCAAGTAGATTAGTAGAAGTCTATTCCCATTTACAATTTTAAATCATTCCATGTCCGATTCAGCTCTGTAGCTCTGCCCGCATCATAATTAAAGTTGCAATATTTGGATTTTGAAGTTTTAAAGAATGTAAATTTCGCGTCAATTCAACAATTTTAGCAATTAAAAGAAATAAAACTCTGACAGGAAATAGAAAAATTGAATCGTTCATTTTAGAATCATTAATGGGGAAAATTTGAGAATTTTGTTACTGGAATGTATAATAATGGTGTTGGGCAAATTTTTACAAGGATTTCATTTTCGATTACAAAATATTTTTTCATCAAAAGTGGTCATGTGACCTATCGTAATGGGTTAAAATTTCAATCTAAATTCAAAATCTCAATCTTATTTAACAAACTTTGTGGATAACTGCTTATACATGAATTAATGTTGCTACAATGATATGTCGTTAAAGTCTAGATAGTAAATGATAACGTGTGATGCAACAGACACGGTCACAACGTCTTGTTTGTTCATTCAGTATTAACCATAACTGGCTCACTTATAGCTAGAATAATTTTGTAGCACCCAAATCTAGGGAGGATAAAATATATTTTATCAAATAACATGGCATTTCACTGTTTAAAAAAAATTAACTCTCTCCCCATCCATTGTGTTTGCAGTGTTATACCTCTATAACAAGAAGGTGTTATAAGCTTCAGTAAGAAATGTTTTGATAAAGCCTAAGGTCCCTCTGCAATATACATTTATACATACAATATAATAATTATGTGTAGCCAACCCAAACAAAATGAAAACTCTGTTCTGGAAGCCATTGACATTGAAGAAAAATTTGGAAGAAATTTTGGGGAGGGCGAGGCGCTCAATAATTTAGAAAGTTCATAAAACTTGTTAGCTCAAACACTGAGAGTATGATTCCTGAAAGTTTAGCATATTTCTAATTCGTGATTTCAAGTGGGTGAGATTGAGCGCCTCGCCCTCCCAAAATTTCTTCCAATTTTTTTCTTCAATGTCAATGGCTTCCAGAACAGAGTTTTCATTTTGTTTGGGTTGGCTACACATAATTATTATATTGTATGTATAAATGTATATTGCAGAGGGAGACGGGTTTCTTATTTAGGCTTTATCAAAACATTTTCTTACTGAAAGCTTATAAAATTTTTGGACCCTTTGGTACACAAATTTTAGTTTCCACACCAGCGTTTTCAATAGGGTCGAGGGTAGGGGACGGGTGACGAATTCTTTTTTGGAGAATTTTTTGAGAGGATATTCTTTTTTTCTGAGTAGGGTTCCTGATTTTCAATTAATTAAGTTGCAAGGTTAGGTAGGCTGGTCAAGTCTATTACCGACATTATTATTTGATATAATTAAACATACTCGCACTTCGTGCTCGGCAGGGGGCTTCGCCCCCCTGCACCCCCCCTGGGGGCTTCGCCCCCCTATTATCTCGTGAATGTAAATTTTTTTTGTGTTGGAAATTTTTTGGGTTAGTAATTTTTCTGGTTGGAGATTTTCTAGGTTAGAAATAATTAATTGGTCAGTGTAAGTGATTTAATGGGTTTCATGGGCTTTGCCCCCTTCACCCCCCGGGGGGCTTTGTCCCTCCATGATCTCCTAGGGGACTTTTCAAATTTCCAAATTTGGGTTCCAGAAGAATTATTTGATTTGGTCATGTAGCATAATACCTGGTATCCAAATTAGAGAAATACAGGAGTCTAAAAATTAGCCAAATTTGACATTTTTCAAATTTTTTAAATTTTCAAATTTGAGTTCCAAAAACTTGGTATGGGCATTTAGCATATGTCTCTGAATCGCCTTGATGAGCTGAGTTCAATAATGTATAGGACAATAATACCCGGTATCCAAATAAGAGAAATACAGCCATCCCAAAATTAGCCAGATTTGACATATATGTCCCCCAGTGCCCCCTGAATACTTTTATTTTTTGATGGGTAACATTCTAATTAGATCTTTATGTCCAAAAACAACATTCCGACCTCGAGAACTGCACCACAATATCAAGAACCATTGAAAATAGACCCTAAATAAATTTCCAAAAATGACCAAAAAATACAATTATTGCGCCCCCCGATCCCCCTTGCTGACCTGGTACAAATTTTATTAATGAAATCGAAGCATATCGAGGTGCTTGACAAAAAAGGTCCTTTACACTTTTGCTCTTAATAATGAAATGGAAAAGTTGAAAAAATTGAGGGGGGCTTGTTGCCCCCCTGACAAAAAAATGTCATAGTTTTGGAGTTTTCTCAATGATTTTGGGTACTCATGAGAACAGAATGATTGTTTCACCCATGCTGGGAGTGGCTTAGAATGTATTTCAGTGGGTACCTCTCTACTGTGATCTTCATAAAGGGGGAATTTGAAAATTTTCAAATTTGAGTTCCAAAAAATTGATTTGATTTGGGCATGTAGCATATGTTTCTGAATCGCCTTGATGAGCTGAGTTCAATGATGTATGGCACAATAATACCCGGTATCCAAATAAGAGAAATACAGCCGTCCCAAAATTTGCCAAATTTGACATATGTCCCTTGGTGCCCCCCTGAATATTTTTTTTGGGCAGATGACATTTTTATGAGGTCTTTGGGTCCAAGGAACAACATTCTGAGCCCAAAAACTGCGCTAAAATATCAAGAACCATTGAAAATTGGCCCACCAAAATCTTGCCAAGGCGCCAAAAATGGCCAAAAATGAAAAATGCCCCCCCTGGTCCCCCTTGCTGACCCGGTATGAATTTTATCACATATTTGGATGTTTTTTGTCATTCTGAACAACTTTTACATTTACAATTTTGCTGTAAAATGTGTATTTAGATTAGCAGAAAAACTTTGGGGGGCTACATCCCCCCTGAGGGGGGGACTTTTCGAAGGTTTTGGAGTTTTTCCTGTACCTACTCTGGGCCCTCTATCTGATGGTGGACTCAGTTTTTCTCTTTAATCAGCGGTTTTGGCTGTGAATTTTTGTCAGATGCCAAACAATGAAAAATGCCCCCCCTGGGCCCCCCCATGAACCCGGTTAGAATTTTATAACTGAAATCGGGGTATCTCTGGGTGCTGAACAAAAAAGTTCATTGTGCCCTAGCTGTGCGATGAGCGGTTAGCTCTGCAGAAAATCTTTGGGGGGCCTGAACCCCCCTGAGGGGGGGACTTTTTCAAAGTTTTGGAGTTTTCCCTGTACCTACTCTTGGCCCCCTATCTAATGGTGAGCTCAGTTTTTCTCTCCGATCAGCCGTTTTGGCTGTGAGTTTTTGTCAGTGAGTGAGTGTGTCACTGGCCTTCATAAGTTTACTATAATAAGACTCGCACTTCGTGCTCGGCAGGGGGCTTCGCCCCCCTGCACCCCCCTGGGGGCTTCGCCCCCCCCATTATCTGATGAATATAAATTTTCTTGTGTTGGAAATTTTTTGGGTTGGTAATTTTTCTGGTTAGAGATTTTCTAGGTTAGAAGAATTCAGTGTAAGTAATTCAATGGGTTTCATGGGCTTTGCCCCCTTCACCCCCCTGGGGGCTTTGCCACTCCATGATCTCCTATGAGACTTTTCAAATTTCCAAATTTGGGTTCCAGAAAAGTTATTTGATTTGGTCATGTAGCATAATACCTGGTATCAAAATAAGAGAAATACAGGAGTCTAAAAATTAGCCAAATTTGACATGTCCCCCAGATCCACATCTGAATATTTTTTTGGGGGCAAGTGTTATTTATATTAGCTTTTCAGGCCCAAGGAACATTATTCAGACCTCAAAAACTGCACTACTATATCAGAAACCATTGAAAATAAACCCCAAACATTTTTCGAGATATTGGCAAAAATTTCCAAAAAATACAATTTCCCCCATGCTGACCCCATGATCCTCATTGCTGACCCAGTACAAATTTTATTATTGAAATGAAAGCATATCCAGGTGCTGAACAAAAAAGGTCCTTTTCACTGTCGCTCTAAATATCTAAATAGTCAAATAGAAAAGTTGAAAAAATTGAGGGGGACCTGGTGCCCCCCTGATGGGAAACTTTCATAGTTTTGGAGTTTTCTCAATTGTTATGGGTACTCATAAGAACAAAATGGTTGTTTTCACTGATCCACCTATGCTGGGAGTTGCTTAGAATTTATGTCAGTGGGTACCTCCCCACTTTAATCTTTGTAAAGAGGGGGGACTTTGAAAATTTTCAAATTTGAGTTCCTAGAAGTTGATATGGGCACTTAGCATATGTTTCTGAATCGCCTTGATGAGCTGAGTTCAATGATGTATTGGACAATAATACCCGGTATCAAAATAAGAGAAATACAGCCCTCCCAAAATTAGCAGAATTTGACATATATGTCCCCCAGTGCCCCCCTGAATACTTTTTTGGGACAGAAGACATTTTTATGAGATCTTTAGGTCCAAAAACCACATTTTGACCTCGGAAACTGCACTACAATATCAAGAACCATTGAAAATAGACCCTAAATAAATTTCCAAAAATTGGCAAAAATGACCAAAAAATACAATTGCGCCCCCTGATCCCCCTTGCTGACCTGGTACAAATTTTATTATCAAAATCGAAGCATATCGAGGTGCTAAACAAAAAAGGTCCTTTACACTTTTGCTCTAAATAGTGAAATGGAAAAGTTGAAAAAATTGAGGGGGGCTTGTTGCCCCCCTGACAAAAAAATGTCATAGTTTTGGAGTTTTCTCAATGATTTTGGGTACTCATAAGGACAAAATAATTGTTCCACCTATGCTGGGAGTGGCTTAGAATGTACTTCAGTGGGTACCTCTCCACTGTAATCTTTGTAGAGGGGGGACTTTGAAAATTTTCAAATTTGAGTTCCTAAAAGTTGATATGGGCATTTAGCATATGTTTCTGAATCGCCTTGATGAGCTGAGTTCAATGATGTATGGCACAATGATACCCGGTATCCAAATAAGAGAAATACAGCCGTCCCAAAATTTGCCAAATTTGACATAGGTCCCCTGGTGCCCCCCTGAATATTTTTTTTGGGCAGATGACATTTTTATGAGGTCTTTGGGTCCAAGAAAAAACATTCTGAGCCCAAAACCTGCGCTAAAAAATCTAGAACCATTGAAAATTGACCCATCAAAATCTGGCCAAACCCGCAAAAATGGCCAAAAATGAAAATTGCCCCCCCTGGTCCCCCTTGCCGACCCGGTTTGAATTTTATCACATATTTCGATGTTTTTCCACAATCTGAACAAGTTTTTCCTCTACCATTTTGCTGTAAAATGTGTATTTGAATTGGCAGAAAAACTTTGGGGCTAAATCTCCTGAGGGGGAATTTTGGAGGTTTTGGAGTTTTCCCTGTACCTACGCTCGTCCCTCTATCTGACGTTGACCCCAGTTTTGCTCTGGGGTCGGCGGTTTTGGCTGTGAATTTTGAAAAACAATTTGGGAAAACAATTTTCAAATGCCCCTTGGGCCCCTTGTGAACCCGGTTGAAATTTTATTATTGAAATCGGGTATCTCCGGTGCTGAACAAAAAGTTCCTCATGACTTTGCTGTGCGATGAGCGGTTAGCTTTGCAGAAAATCTTGGGGCCTGAACCCCTTAGGGGGAATTTTCCAAAGTTTTGGAGTTTTCCTGTACCTACCTCGGCCCCTATCTAATGGTGAGTCCAGTTTTCCTCTCCGATCAGCGGTTTTGGCTGTGAGTTTTTGTCAATCAGTGAGTGAGTGAGTGAGTGTGTCACTGGCCTTCATAAGTTTACTATATAAAGACTCGCACTTCGTGCTCGGCAGGGGGCTTCGCCCCCCTGCACCCCCCTGGGGGCTTCGCCCCCCCATGATCTCCTGGGGAACTTTTCAAATTTTCGAATTTGGGTTCCAAAAAAGTTATTCCATAGAAGTTATTTGATATGGGCATGTAGCATAATACCCAGTATACAAATATGAGTAATACAGGAGTCTGATAATTAGCCAAATTTGACATGTCCCCCCACTTCCCCCTCAGAATATTTTTTTGGGTGTAGGTGTTATTTTTATTAGCTTTTCAGGCCCAAGGAACCTCCAAAACTGCACTTCTATGTCGGGAACCATAGAAAATAGACCCCAAACATTTTTTTGAAAAATTGGCAAATATCACAAAAAATACAATTGCACCCCCTGATCCCCCTTGCTGACTGGGTAGAAATTTTATTATTGAAATTAAAGCATATTGAGGTGCTGAACAAAAAAAGTCCTCTTCACTTTTGCTCTAAATAGTCAAATAGAAAAGTTGAAAAAATTGAGGGGGAGCTGGTGCCCCCTGATGGGAAAATGTCATAGTTTTGGAATTTCCTCAATGATTTTGGGTACTCATGAGAACAAAATAATGGTTTCTACTGTTCCACCTATGCTGGGAGTGGCTTAGAATTTATGTCAGTGGGTAAATCTCCACTATAATCTTCCTAAAGTGGTGGACTTTGAAAATTTTCAAATTTGGGTTCCAAAAAGGTGATTTGATTTGGGCATGTAGCATATGTTTCTGGATCGCCTTGATGAGCTGAGTTCAATTATGTATGGCACAATAATACCCGGTATCCAAATAAGAGAAATACAGCCGACCCAAAATTTGCTAAATTGGACATATGTCCCGGGTGCCCTCCTGAATATTTTTTTGGGCAGATGACATTTTTATGAGGATTTTGGGTACAAGAAACAACTGCGCTAAAAAATCTATAACCATTGAAAATTGACCCTAAATAAATGTCCAAAAATTGGCAATAATGACCAAAAAATACAATTGCGCCCCCTGATCCCCCTTACTCACCTGGTACAAATTTTATTATTGAAATCGAAGCATATCGAGGTGCTAAACAAAAAAGGTCTTTTACACTTTTGCTCTAAATAGTGAAATGGAAAAGTTGAAAAAATTGAGGGGGGCTTGTTGCCCCCGTGACAAAAAAATGTCATAGTTTTGGAGTTTTCTCAATGATTTTGGGTACTCATGAGAACAAAATAATTGTTTCACCTATGCTGGGAGTGGCTTAGAATGTACTTCAGTTGGTATCTCTCCACTGTGATCTTCATAAAGTGGGGGAATTTGAAAATTTTCAAATTTGAGGTCCAAAAAATTTATTTGATTTGAGCATATAGCATATGTTTCTGAATCGCCTTGATGAGCTGAGTTCAATGATGTATGGCACAATAATACCCGGTATCCAAATAAGAGAAATACAGCCGTCCCAAAATTTGCCAAATTTGACATATGTCCCCCCGTGCCCCCCTGAATATTTTTTTTGGGCAGATGACATTTTTAAGAGGTCTTTGGGTTGAAGGAACAACATTCTGAGCTCAAAAACTGCGCTAAAAAATCTAGAACCATTGAAAATTGACCCATCAAAATCTGGCCAGACCCGCAAAAATGGCCAAAAATGAAAATTACCCCCCCTGGTCCCCCTTGCTGACCCGGTTCAAATTTTACCACATATTTCGATGTTTTTCCGCAATCTGAACAAGTTTTTCCTCTACCATTTTGCTGTAAAATGTGTATTTGAATTGGCAGAAAAACTTTGGGGGGCCACATCACCCCTGAGGGGGGGACTTTTCGAAGGTTTTGGAGTTTTTCCTGTACCTACTCTCGGCCCTCTATCTGATGGTGACCCCAGTTTTTCTCTGCAATCAGCGGTTTTGGCTGTGAATTTTTTGAAGAAAAAAATTCAAAAAAAAAAATTTCAAATTCCCCCCTTGGGCCCCCTTGTGAACCCGGTCGAAATTTTATTATCGAAATCGAGGTATCTCCGGGTGCTGAACAAAAAAGTTCCTCATGACTTTGCTGTGCGATGAGCGGTTAGCTTTGCAGAAAATCTTTGGGGGGCCTTAACCCCCCTTAGGGGGGAAATTTTCCAAAGTTTTGGAGTTTTCCCTGTACCTACTCTCGGCCCCCTATCTAATGGTGACCTCAGGTTTTCTCTCCGATCAGCGGTTTTGGCTGTGAGTTTTTGTCAGTGAGTGAGTGAGTGAGTGAGTGTGTCACTAGAATCTATAAGTTTACTATAATATGATATGAGACCCTGAACTGATCAGGAGTGACCTGAAAACTCTGACACCAGACCTGAGCCAGCCAGGTTGCATGGAATTATTATTATTATTATTATTTAATACTAGAAACCATCTGATTCCTCCATTGCAACAGAAAGATATCAATCTTCGAAATCTTCAACTTGTTAATGGTGAACTTGAAATTGAAGGATGACCAATCGTCATCCTTGGTCAAATTCCGTATCATTTTCTCGTATTGGACAGAGTCATCAACAGGGCCCAATTCGATTAAAGTGACGTCACGCGCAATGATTTTATCAGTATGACCCACTCTGTACTCTCAGTCGAACGTTGCAACGTGCTTGAACTCCGTTCGGTAATTGGTCAGAACTGCATTGGTCCGGAAATCCCACAGCGCTCTCTGCCCCCCGGGCAAGTTGCAACTCGAATTTGGGTTACAACTGGTGCTGTACCTCTCCAACAAGTGTACCCATGTACCCATGAACTGTTCTAGTACCCATGAAGTGTGTTCGTAGCACCTCGGCCCATCGAGTCCACTTCTAATTCCCATCTGTTCCTCATCACCTACATGCTACTGCTACTTCAGCATGTTCCACGTTGTATCACTGAACTGCATCTCCACTACCTATCATAGCCTTCTTATCAGCTCCATAATGTAGAACACAATAATTATTTATTTCATAAGGGTACATATTGATTTGAACATACACTTAAATTTTTATTATATTTCAATCTTTCCTATTCCAACAATTACTCCTCATCCACATTAATTTGTTCGTTCATGTACTTCATAAAAACATGCTTATACATTCATGCTTATACAATGTAAAAGCATGCTTATACATGCTTGTATATTCTCAGACTGATTATTTAATTAATTTTCGTTAATATAACATTAATTTCATAATAATACATCAGTTCTTCATGTTTAATACAAATTTTTGTATAAAATCAATTGAGCCTTCGACAGATGAACAAGTGTAAAAATGCAATTCAATTGGTAATCTAGTTACAGAAACTATAACTAATAAGTACGGTGACCGGCGTCTCTAAATACAAAAATTTATGAGCTTCAAAATTGCTTCACGGTGGTTCGGAACCCACCTAAAGTTGTAGTAGGTTCATTCATCTCTCATCTCTCATCATCATACTTCCCATTACCCAAGCACAAGCTTAGAGCTTAATGTTGGCATCATCCTTAGCAAAAAAAAAAAAAAAACAATAGAGCACAAGCTCACTTCCTAAAACTGCTTCTCATCTTGATTCCAACAATTTTGTTGAAAAAGAGGTGGGATAAGTCTATTTATTCATTTCTATTCTACCTCTCAGTGTTTTGTTTATTGCTGACTTTGTATTAGTGTTTGCCATAGGTCTCACCAGACCTGGCAACGTAAGATGTGCAAAAATAAATAAATAAATATCAAATATCAAATATCTCATTGTCATCCATCTTTTTATGAATATTAAACCAAATAAAATCAAATATGAGCTTCAATGAATTTTAAATAATAAAATACATACCGTACTATATAGTGATTATTTCTACTGCCTTGGTTCGTTTATAAGAGAAATTCCATTAACAAAGATTGATGAAAAGGGATAAATCTGAAAATTTTGGAACATACACTTGAAGAGTAAGAACCAATGGAAACATGTATCGCCCTTTGTTTCGACTCCAGTCGAAAGGAACGCCGATATTTTTCTCTTGTAATGCATCCACATTATTATCTTTATCGCAGCCTATTAGTAGAAGCCTGTTACTCAGTCGGCATTTCACTCGCATTCGGGGATAAATTGATGTTCTCAATCGTCTTTCTCCTCATAACAACCATCCCTCTCAAGATTTAAACCTGAGTACCTACCTTACCTTCCACCTCACTTCTTTCGTCTCATTCTTCTTCTCCTTTTTGTTATTTCTCTTCCTTTTCTGTTTTTTTTTCTTATCATTCTCTTATCGTCCTTCGTCAACTTCATCTTCTTTTCACTCTTATTCGTCTTCTCCCTCTTCTCCTCTCCCTTCCTGATTTTCTCTTACATCAACACCACTCCCATCCACTTATTCTTCCTTTCTATCACCTCCTTCCCCTTATTTTCCTTTTCCATCTTCTTCCACTTTTCTCCTCCTCCATTTTCATCGTCCCGCTCTTCTTGGTTTTCTCTTTCTTCTTCTCCCCCTTCTTCATCTTTTTCTTTCTTCCCTCTAATCCTCCTTCTTTTCCCTTCTTATATTTTTCCCTTATCTGCTTCTTTTTGTTTTTCTCAATTTTCCTATTGTAATTCTTCTTCCTTTCTCTGCTCATTCTCTATCTCCGCAACCTATTTTTCATATTTTCTCCTTCTTATACCTCCAACTCTTCTTCTTTTCCTTCCTCTGCTTTTTCATCCCCCAATTCCTCTGTTCATTTTTCTTCTTCCTCCTTTACTTCTACTCTCACTTCGTCGTCCTTTTACGTTTTCTTGTCCTCTCTCCTGCTCTTTTCTCTTCTCCTCCCTCTTATCCCTCTAACTCTTCATCTTCCTCTTCCTCATTACCTCATTCCTTTTTTCTCATAATCTTCTCTTATCTTTCTCACTTCATCCTTCTTTATCTTTTCTTCTCTCACTGCTTCTACTACTTATTCCTCCTTCTCTCCTACCCCTTATTCCTTTTCTCATTCTCTCTCTTCCTTTTTTTCTTCCTCTCCCTCCACCTTTCATTCGTAGCCGTGTTCCTTTATCATCATCCATCTTCGGAGGCTGCAGTCGGAGGCTCCACTTGGGCCGTATTAGTAGGGATTTGTAGTGCTTCTCTTCGTAATGGCTTCAGGCAATTACTCCAGACTTAGACCGAGTGAGAGCCGAGCAAAACTCTCTTCCCAGATCTGGAGAGCATTGAAAGGGAACGCTCACACTTCTACTTTGTTTTGTTTCATCGGTATCTATCACTCTTCGATTCCATTTCTTTTACTACTTTATCCTTTTTCTCCTTATTTTCATCATCTTCTATTTTAAATTTGTTGTTCTTTCACATATTTTTCCTCGTCCATTATTTACGTTCTTCCAGTTCTCTTCATCTTGTCGCATGTTCTTCTTCCTCTCCTTCATAATCATAAGTATAATAATAACTATATGTAATTAATTTCAAGATCTATTTTGTATTGTTTTATTGTGCAATGGGTCTCCTCAGACCTATTACAAATAATAAATCAATCAAGCAATCTTTGTTCTCTGTTTTCCTCCTCTCTCCCATTCAATCCTCCTCCACATAATTATCTATCTATTCTTGTATTTCATAACTACTCTTTATTCACAAAATGTTTAATCTCACATCCATGAACCCAAATCATTTAAAATAATTTATTATCTTCCCTAAATCAAAGCTTTTGGATTATTCCTTTCAAAATTGGGAGCTAGAATAGGTTAATCCCAAGCTGAACCACAAAATCCCACGTAAATCCTTATAAATCCAAAACACCCTAACTCCCAAATCTTGAGAAATAGTTTCACGTTAACTTTCCCCAATCAAAGTTTTTGAATGATACCTTTTAGACTTGAAACATTAGGAGATGAAGAAGTATTTCCAGAATATTTCGGGGAAATTGAATTGAAATGGCATTATTATATTATTAATATCCCTGAAAGTGTCTGCTCTACTCTCAGGACTTTGAATCTCACATTTTCAAGTCCCCAATCTCTAAATCAACATTTTACCATTTTACATCTCTATTCAAATCATAATAATGTGAAGTTAAAAGGTATTTTCCTGTCTAGAATAATCATGATAGGAGAATTCAATCCCAAACCACATAATCATTTTGTCACCACCCCGTGGTGTGATGTTCATGTGTGTGTGTTTAGGTGTGGGGGATGGGGGTGTGTGAGTGTGGGGGTATCAGTGTATCCGTGTGCGAGAGACCCACATCCCGAGATAATGTCCGTTATTAATATGCAAATAACGCTCATTTGCGCATAAACCAGCGCCGCTGCATTGTCAGTTGACCTTGTTTGGATTCAATCATCGGAGCCTCGTTCCCGAATGTTGTTCGAGGTGATCACATAAATGATAAGAGACCGCCGGATAAATGATAATAGAATGAGAGTAGGCGAACGATAAATGAAAGTTCCAACCATCATTTCGACGTCTAGTCTTTCCAAACAGACCATGATCATTACTCGTATCATCGACAAATATCGATATTATCACTCTCCACAACCTAAATTCCCAGTTCGAACCAGAAATCGCAATTATGATAATAATTATTAGAATCTTGTTTTGATAAGCTTTGTGTGGTTTGAGAGCTCCATACGTGTTTGTTATCAAATGTTGCCACAAATTAATCAACTGTTCAAAACTCATATCATTATAGTCTAATCACGTGTATATGCAACTAGCATCATAAACCAATGTGGTTGGTTCATGAGGCAGTCTACTGGAAAAAGTCAACAAGCTGAGGTATTTTGCAGGTATCAACTTGGTTGCGCTATCATTGTTGGATTAATCAACATGACGAACCTTGTATCATCAACAGTCATGTTTAGTTTGGGAAGCAGATAGATTTTAAAATATCAAATAATGATGCTAATAAAGTCATCACACACACTCACTGCAAATACCAACTCAGGGCGTGTGGACTGATCAGCTGCATTTTATTGTGTGATAAGAGTAGGTAGTAAATAGATTATGTAATAAGTATTGAATGTTCGTAACTTTGAGTATGATATGTCATTATTATTTAATGGTGTTTTAATGTATATGAGTATTTGTATTCTAATTATTCATGAACCTACTTATTCATTTCAGTCTGTGTAATTCATGAATATTAATTCAGTAGATTGATTCTGTACTGTGTGATGTGAGTGGTCGATAAGATTGAGAAAGATACACGAAAAATGACAGACGGAATTGGAATCGACTTCATAACTATCTATGGGTCATGACAATAATACAATTACCATGACATGTACAATTTATATCAAACTGAAGTAGCGAAACTCCAGCCTACTTCACATATTTCGAAAGTACTGATACCGGAACTACCCCTTGTTGTCTAGTGGCAGAAGACCTGGAATAGAAAAGAAAAACTGCCACCCCAAATAATGGGGGAATGGGAAAACGAACGGCTACCCGACAAGCAATACAGCACTTAGTATTAATTTCCCTATAGGGGGTAGGCGAATGTAGGAAGTAGTCTCGCTTACCTGGTCTGTTCTAGCAACAGGTGGGGCGGTGCTGTCCCCCGGGGGGATGAAAAGGAGGTGGAGGAGAAGGAGTAGAGGAAGACGATAAGGAGGAGGTGGGAGACAAGGAGGAGGAGGAGGAGGAGTTGGTGGGGAAGAAGAGGTGTTTCGGAGGACTATGCATAAGTAACGGCCTGGGCATTTCCATTTACCCCGGGCTGGCACCCTCGTCTCTTACTTAGGCCACCTTTCTCGCACCCCACAGCATAGACACCATGCTTTTACGCTGTTGCACCTTATCAGGTGGTATTTCTTCATTCCCCCCCCCCCCCTCCACACCCTTCCTACAGCTGACACCTATGATCAGTAGACTAACCGCAACGTTCATTGCCCTCGATGCACAAGGGGTACTTCAACCCTGAAAAGGGTATTGTCTATTGTCTATCCCAATTCTTTTGTAGTTACTGTATTCTCCCCTATCCATAGACAATCATTTTTATTCTCAATGTATCAATGTTAATTAGTCATGCTGTTATGCAATATTGTGTACTATTTCATCACAACTTCTTGTGTAATAATGTATCTTCCTGATTTATATTATTGTATTAATATTATGTATTCTTATTCCCGTTTTTCACATTATTCTTCTTCCACATAACCTCTTCCTTTCCTCATCCAAGATATTTTTGCCACTCTCTTCCCTTTCATTATAACCTGACCATAATTATAATTTAAGAACTTTCTACTCCTTCACTTTTATTCCTTTCTTCTTATATTCTCTTCCATTTCCACCTTCTTTATTACCTCCTCCACCTTCCTTTCCTTTCCATCCTTCTCTGTTATCTTAGAATGGAATATTATAGAGAAGGGAAATAAAATATTGATTGCTTCACAGTTCCTTATTTCTCACCATCTAATGTTTGCAACTTTCAATCTTTTCCAGTTCCTTTCATTCCGCTTATACTATCTTAATTCAAACTCAATCAATTCTCAAAAATACTGGAGATATCAAGTGATAAGAAAAAACATGTTTTCAACAGAGTAAGAATACCACAAACACGGGAATATGAGCGAGATTGAGAAGCAAGTGAGAAGCACATACAGAGTGAAAGATAGAGAGTGAGAGATAAGAGGAAAAGTGAGTAAGATGCGAAAGAAAAGATCTTAGAAGCATCTGAAGTGTTTTGAAAATCCAGGAACAAGATTAGCGCAAACGTAACTTCTTAAGAGAGAAACAAAAAGGAATCAATACTGGAGTATTGAAAAAGTTATAGAAAAGCATTTTGGAGGATCGTGAGAAGAATATAGATGGATAGAGCAACCGAAGATTGGGAACAGAACAATAGAATGTCACCAGAAGTGCATAGCTTGCTAGCTTTGACTCTTCGTAGCACATAATATGCGTTCTCAAGACCAATCACACAACATGACAGAGCACCAAACTGCCTGAATGTTGATTGTGGACTAAAGCCAGATGCACTGACATACTCCAAAGTCAAGCAGGTCATGTTCCAAGGCTCATTGGACAGGTAAGGGCAAAGACATTGTCGGTTCGTAACTGGCATCTTGGTGGAGAGCATTCAAGAAGGGACACTGCAAGGACATCATATCTGTGAACAATATCCTACAAACAACTCAATAGATACGGTACAATGCTACAGTTTCACAGACTATCGACATAGAGATCTGTCAAATGTGATAGTAGCATGTAGTTACGACTCTCATGCTTGGATAGTCCTCATCCCATGATCATTCAATGAGTATGAGTTAAGAATTGTTGTCTCCAATATGACATTCAGGTTTAAACAGTTTACAAGTTTGCTTCATACTCACTGAACACACATTTAAAAATATATTTGAGTCACGGAACATCTTATTTATGAAAAGCGCTTTGTTCAAGTATACGTTACTCCAAGACATGCTTTTGAAATGTGAGATCAGATGTCAGAAATGTGATAAGTCTCTTCACTACAGTTAAGATGTGATCTCTGGAGAGGTGTAAGGGAGCGTCGAACGCCCTTCCACGCCGATACGGAATAATCAAAGTATAGGTTCATGTATCTGAGTATAGATTCATTTAGTTCTAAATCAGCTTGAATGATTACTGAGTAGAGGTAGAGTACAGAATATAGAATTGAAGTAGAAAGGTGAGTGATAAAGAGGGAAGGATCTTTTCATTTGAACCATTAAATGAATAAATTTCATGAAACTGTCTCTTCATGTATTGAATACTCTTCACAGATTGAAAAAAGAGTTCATTGAGTTGTTCATGTAGTTCGCGTATTAGTTTACAAATCATCAAAGAGATAATCATACAAGATTACTTACTAAATGGAGTGTCTAGTATCATGAATTGACAATAGCAGTTTTTCAGCTTACCTGTAACAGACAGAGAGAGAAGATTAGTTACATAATACATTGAAAACATTATGAGAGAGCTGTTATGAAATGCATTTAAATTTTGATTGAATGTAACGAACACATGAAAAATTATGAATTTTTTCTAAGGCTGATGCCCACATGAGCTCCAGGCTTGTGCATGTGCGTATTTCAATCAGTGTTATGATTTCATCATCCATAATACATAAAATAAGTGGCTAGAAAATCCCTAATCATCCAATAGCCTTGATTACATTCATAGATAGAATTTTAAAATTGTATGTACAAGGCTCTCAACTACATGTAGATCCGTCGAGTGAATCAGTTGAATACCGGAGAATCTAAATTTTGAACAATCGTTGGAAATAGAACATGGAAATCTTTATTTTCAAACGATTATCAATATTTCGATGTAGCCTGATGATTGATTTTATAGAACTTAAATAGGATAAGTATGAAATTATAATCTTAGATAATGTCATAGTGTTTCCCACGTAGTCTTCTGCATATATAATAATATTGATATCCTTGTCATCTGTAGACCACATCGAAGAATCAATAAAGTTATCCATGAAGCCTGTACTGGATGAATGTATTTTGATGAACGAGCCCAGCACAATACAATAGCGACCACAACAGATTTCCAAAGAGATTTAGAGATTACAGAACAGTGAGTGACAGAGAAAATAAAGTTCGACCGACAAAATACTCGTTCGTAGTCAATCAAACAACTCACACATCCCCAAAAAAACACAACAGACTGTCGATGTGTGAGTAACCATCCGTATTTTTCCTCAACCCTGCGTGTTAGTGTTTTTTGCGTGTGTTTTCATGTTGAGTTCATTCCATATAGACATGCGAGAGAAGTGATGACCATTCCAACTGCCCATCCATCACCCAACTAAATAAACGTACGGGATCAACACACATACGCACATATGTGTGGTCTCATTTTGTTTAATGCGTTTGTGTGTGGTTGTGCGTGTGTGGGAGTGGTTGGGGAGGAACAAGTGATTACCCGTAAAGTACACGACAGATTGTTCAACTCTGGTTATTTTACACACACATGCTCAAAGTATGCGGTTTCGTATTCCGCTCTCTTTTCATACGCATCAAATATAAGCAACAGTTGCAAAAAACCGTCCAAACCCCCCCCCCCCCACCAACATAGAATACATGTATATGTATAGAATACACATTCTGTTGATGTGAAACTCCAATTTGGAGTGGATAAATGAACTTGTCCACATGCTCTGTCCATTCAGATCTCATAAAACTCCCCCCACCCGTCCTGGACAAATTCTCTATTCGTATTTCACTCCAAAAAAGATAAATGTGTTCCGTTATTTCGGTTTGTTGTATCTGTGATTTGAAATCCAACAGCGAGATCCCAACAAACACTGAAACTTTTTGTGAATTTCATTGCAATTCTATTGTTATTGTAGCCGGTTAACAGTGTTAGTTGGTTTCGAATTGTTTTAGACTGTGCAACAATTCCGTTGCAATGAGGTTTTCGGTGGGAGGAATATATATGTATAAGTTGTGATAACTACGTTTCGGGTGAAAATCAATTGGAACAAGTATTCGGAATCCACATCACTAGGATTTCTCTGATGAGGTATCGGAGACGTCTGTATTGATAATATTATACATATTTTTAAATATTATTGATTTTATAATATTCAATGGAGAGAAAAAAAAACAAAGTGGAGCGGAATTAACTTTTAAGGTATCTCCATGAGAAACTGCTATGAGAAAAATATGAATAGGCTACAGAAATAACAAGATCAAAATAGTTGATAGAGCATGGAATCGATATTAGATCACAAGTAATATTCAAAATATTCATTGACAAATCACACAATCACTGAAGCCGTATTGAACACTCCCTATAACTAAGTGAAGTATTTTCTCAATTTGCGAAAGATTCCGGAGGAGACGTTTCTTCTTTCTGGCCGGCGAAAAGTTTCTCTCACTGTTGACTCCTCACAATTCGAGAAATTAATTCGTAATGGGGAGCGAAAATGCTGCGCTACAAAAAACAATCGATGAAAACAACCGCATTATTGACTTATTTGAGCAATTCTGAGTGTTCAATTGTTCAATGAAATTGATTATTTTCAAGTAAATTATACATAATACGTTGATTCATACCATGTACGGGCTCTCTTCATGTTCTATGCTACGAGCACATTATAGAATCAGATTCATTTGATTTGGCACTTGGCATTATATCTATAGACAGATAGAGGAATATTATTTATTTGCTTTCGTACTCTACGCTCATCAGCCACGTCAATGAATAATATCTCATCTGGATATCTGTCTTTCTATCTATCCCTCTATCTAATAATAATAATTCCGTGTGACCTGGCTGGCTCAGGCCTAGTGTCAGAGTTTTCAGTTCACTCCTGATCAGTTCAGGGTCTCTGACGTGACTTGACGACTGTTTTTCAAGCAGCCGGGACCGACGGCTTAGCATGTCCTCCGAAACAGGAGGAGTGGCTCGAGCTAAAATCTCACGGTCTGACCTATCTATCAAATGTCAAGCGCTCAATTAAATTAATCTGATTATTCATATTCCAGTCAATTTAGACAAGTCCAAACCCCCACCAACCTAGAATACATGTATATGTATAGAATATACATTTTGTTGATGTGAAACTCCAATTTGGAGTGGATAAATGAACTTGTCCACATGCTCTGTCCATTCAGATCTCATAAAACTCCCCCCACCCGTCCTGGACAAATTCTCTATTCGTATTTCACTCCAAAAAAGATAAATGTGTTCCGTTATTTCGGTTTGTTGTATCTGTGATTTGAAATCCAACAGCGAGATCCCAACAAACACTGAAACTTTTTGTGAATTTCATTGCAATTCTATTGTTATTGTAGCTGGTTAACAGTGTTAGTTGGTTTCGAATTGTTTCAGACTGTACAACAATTCCGTTGCAATGAGGTTTTCGGTGGGAGGAATGTATGTGTATATGTTGTGATAACTAGGTTTCGGGTGGAAATCAATTGAAACAAGTATTTGGAATTTCCATCACTAGGATTTCTCTGATGAGGTATTGGAGAACGTCTGTATTGATTATATACATATTTGAATATTATTGATTTTCTAATATTCAATGGAGGAAAAAAACGAAGTGGAGCGGAATTAACCTTTAAGGTATCTATCTCCAAGAGAAACTGCTATGAGAAAAGTATGAATAGGCTACAGAAATAACAAGATCAAAATAGTTGATAGAGCATGGAATCGATATTAGATCACAAGTAATATTCAAAATATTCATTGACAAATCACACAATCATAACACAATGATCACAATATTGGGCTGTGTTCTACTTTAAGAGTGGGTTCAAGCCCTATTTTCTAATTGGGATTAAAATGTATTGCCATTCTTAACTTGAATTCTTTCAGTGATTCAATATTACGAGTGAATATATCAGAGAAGTCGTCAGCAATAGAAGATTCATTCTATAGCGAAGCAGTAGTTCTTTAGTTTACTATTAAATTACTCAATTTCAAAGATTAATACATCGATCATAAACTGTTTTTATTATTATTTTTTTTCAGAAATAAGCTGATACGACATCGATCGTCAAAAGGTAATATTTTTAGAAATAAGCTTCAGAAATAAGCTTTAGAAATAAGCTTCAGAAATAAGCTTTAGAAATAAGCTGGAAGCTTTTAAGAAATAAGCTGATACGATATCGATCGTCAACAGGTTATATTTTTAGAAATAAACTTTGTCCCATATTTACTGACAGCTTCATGGGTTCATGTTTAGGAATAGAAATGAAATATTTCAACTGGAATCGCATAATAATTATCTTCTATTCAAATCAGGTTCATGTGGGAATCTCAACAAAAAATCAATGTGCTAGTGGCAAGAAGATACCGACTAATGCAAGTTAATATGAAAAAGTTTCCAACAACAGATAAGAAGGAGAGTAGCTTGAGGAAAAAAGTAGCAAGAAGATTAAAACATCATCGGGGGCACGAGAGACCACCCCCCCCCCCACCGCAAAAAGTAAGGAAGCTCTGTGTTTGGGAACTGAGTCCTGGGAAACTCGATTTTCGGGGAATCGCTTTGTCTATAGTTTATTAAGCTCCTTTAAACCCCTTCGACGATGGTGAGAGTGAGAGAAAGATGAGAGAAAGAGTGAGTGGGAGTGGTGAGAGAAGGAACCTTCCCTTCAATGGAATATTGAAAGCCCTTCCGGCAAAGTTGAAAGCTCCTAACGACTTCCCGATTCTTCAAGTTTTCGAATCATGACTTACATTGTTATTTCAGACGGCTTTTAAACGCGCGTGGCACCTGTTGACCAAAAAATATTACGTACTGAAAAGAACTGATCATGAACAATTTTAAGAATACTCTTATCGTATTTGAAATAAATGGCTCGAATGGAATTCTGCAATTGAAGCACATGTTGGAGTGCACTGGAAAGCGAAAATATGATTCTAATGTTGGGTTGCACCAAGCAAGATCACCTTTGCTCCAGGATTATTACAATACTAATTAAATGGGATCAGCTGATTCATCATGGTTGATCAAGGTTGGTGCAACCCAACATTAGTGTTATAGGACTGAATTCTTACTGAAAATATTGCTCAGAAAAAAATGTTGTGAATTAGAAATTATCAACATTCAATATTAATCTTACGATTGGTGCATTTACGAGTGGTGCATCGTACATTATCCGCGATCAAAATTCATTCGTCTTGGAATCCCAATCTATAACTAATCTATCCTATAGAATCCTATAACACCAATCTACGGCTGTTATTGAGCTTCTAGAGATGTAGAGAATTAATGTGATAATTCAAGAATAATTTTTAAGCTCCATAATTATGTTTTTTGTAGAATATTCATTTCCCGTATTGGCCAAATCCCCATATTTCAAAAATGGGTTTCATCGATGTTTCATTTATGTATTTTATGGATGAATGAGCGATTTAAAAAAAATAATGGAAACAAAATCTATCATAACTGAAACGCTTTATCATTCCTAAAAACTCTAGCAAGTTTCTCATTCATGAATAGTGTAACATACAAAAATTGCAATGCAATCAAAAGAGTTTTTCTGATGACATGTACAAATTATACATGACAAATTGAGAAATTCGAGTGACACCCAAGTTTCAGGGTTTAAAATATACCTATCATGAAATAGCATTTTTTTCTCCAACTTGAATTGATAAAAGTCTACAAGTTCCATACTTTCCTCTTTGAAATTCTTTACAAAACTATGTTAAGATAATTCAAATCATAAAACTGCGATACTTCCGGCAATATTACCACTGTGAAGAAGTAAGTTACACTCCTCACTATCCGTTCACCTGGAAATCCGAACACATTATCCCATCATCCCATCTAGCTCCACATGTAGTAAATAAACTGAACCCTGGAAAAGCTGTGAGGCATCACACAAAAATTAATTAAAACTGCAGCCATCCTGTAAAATCAAGAAGGAAGGGTAGGTATGCCTTCTCCATAAATATCTCCAGCAGTTTTCCAAAGTAAATGTTTACTGAGATCCAGCCCACAACAAGTAGGCAGTAGAAGCATAATGGGATGTTTGTTAGTGGAACGAATGAGAGAGGGAGGGGGAGAGGAGAAAGATGCAAAAGAGAAGGGAAAGAGAATGAACTGAGAAGGTAGTTGACTGCATAATCAAAGAGCCAATGTTTATAACTCTCTCTCTCTTTCTCAATCTCTCTGTTTAATTCTCCCCATGACTTTTCCTATCCATTTCTCTTTCTTTCTTCAACTACTCCTCTATCGGTTCCTCTCTCTTTGATTCCAAATTTGAATTTCTCTCCTCGCTGTTTGCAGCCGAGAAAGAGTTTTTGCATCAAGTGCTACCGAGTGAGTAGTTTATTTGCAAGTCGTTAAGAGTGCGCCCATCTCCCCAACGCTCCCTATCTCTTTGAAGTAACGCACTCTGATTTGTTTATTCGTACCTTAAAACCACAGGCAAATAGATTACGTGTACGGCAAGAGGTTGATTCGATTTTCCAACTACGCAACATATTTACTGAAGAGAACGTTCATGGTGGACATGTTCTGGATGGGACTTGAATGTGGTTCGAAGTTGAATTTCAAGTTTGTATAATAAAAAGTATTGTCTAAATACAGGGTGGTGCAAAAAGAATGAATGGATTTGAGTAGGATAATACCAGTGGAGTGGAGCTGTCTGTGACAGCAGAGCGACACCATTTTGTAGATTATAGTATCCAGTTTTAATAAAAATGGCGCAATTGACCTTGCAAAATCGCGTATTTGCTGTTGAGCAACATTTCCAATAGATTTCCAATAGATCTGCAATCGTCGTTCAACGGAGCTTTAGCAGAGAGTTTTAAGTCGAGCTTGATTTCTTTACTCAAAATCAAGTTTACTGTCGTAAATATCGTTACATTGAAGATTTGAATACTGCAATACAAGAAAGAATTGCTGCTGTATCAAAAGTTAAGGATCAATTTGAGGCTTTTAATGAGCATTGAGGCATTAAGGGCTCAATCTTTCCTATGTAATTTTTTAAAAATACTCAAGTGTTTTGGAGTTTTTCATACAGATTCTCAAATTTGGTTATTCACCTAGTATTTTGGTGTAAGGAAAATGAATGTATGATGAAAATAATCTTCTTATAACACTTTGAAAAACATCCGTTCTTTATGCGCCATTCTGTATAACTCACTACAGAAACTTATATAGTATAGAAACTTAAATAGTGATCCATTCATCATTAGAGATCAGCGTAGTATTATATCTCAATTATTATATTACCTAACTTATACCATTATACCTGTACATTTTTTATCGTATGGCTTTTATTGCTGGGGAGACCCTTACGGGTAGGTTCCACCTCGCCTCATTGCACAATTTTTTGTGTCTTTTTTGTGTCATTATAATTTTATCAAAAATTCTAGAATGATTTCGTACACTCGGAGGCATCAACTGGAGCTTTGATTCCCGTCCGCCATCGACAGAGATTACGATAGCAGACCTTGCCCATAATAGTGAGCCAGTATTTATAAACAGGTCCGCTGTCTAGAGCCGTGCACCGCCGTCTAAGCCGCTTAGCGGTCGGCCTGCGGTGAACACGGCTACCGCCCCGGCGCCGCCGGCTAATCGGTTTATTTTGAGGTTATGACGCCTACCGATCTTCTCAAATTAATTTGCACCACTCTCCCTAACTGATCTCCAACCACTGTGAGGTAATTTTTCACCGGCTTTGTGCGATAAGACTCATACGCACTGACGGTGAGCGAATTTTGAAAATTGCTTGGCTATTATGTATGAGGATATAAGGAGTATGTATTTTTGTTATTTTTAGAAGAATGTAGATAGAAAAACAATAAAAAAAATGAGTCATTGACTGACCCAAAGTGCAGAATTGTAAAAATGAGGTGAAAAAATAATAATAGAATAAACTATAGTAATAAGGAAATGAACAAATAACTATACCAGAAAATAAATAATAATAATTGATATTTAATATATTATCAAGACTAAATCAATAGCTGAAGAAGATGGGGATATTGAAAATATTAAATTGCTTTTTCAAATTATAATAAATTGCATTCGTTAAATAAATTATTAAAAATTAATAATAATAATTGATGATTTATCAAGAGAAAAAGCTTATAGAATAAATGTTATCAAGACTAACATTTACATATTTATTTATTTCAAAAATAAAAATAAAAAATAAAATTTACATATAATCATCAAAGATTATCTGCTAGGAGTCGATATCTGTATTTCTCACTTGTTGTACTTTGTGTGAGCCGTGAATTCGATTTAATAATTGAATAAAAATTAATTCTTAGCTACTCAGTATTCCAATGAGTGGCTGATACTGATTCCACGATACCAAGATTTAGTACATGAGACATAATAGATAAGAACAACGTATGAATGATGGATAGTTATAAATTATCAATAGGGAGAACTGTGATTTGAGACAGAATTGAGGAGGAATTAAAGAAATAAAGTGATAAAAAGATTCCAGATTGATCTCAAGTTACCACAATGTAACCTCCATTACTATACATTGAAAAAAAGAGTAATGTCAATGACGATACTTAGAACATAGAAAAAAATAATTTGCTTTTAATGAAGACGTTATTCTATTCAATTTTACACTACTATTCTATTTCATAATCAAAGACCCAAAAAATCCAGAGAGATCGTTCTTTTGCTGATTCTGGTTAGGAATATGTCATTTCTAGGCAAAATTCGTCCAGCACTATTCCATCAAAAATTCATACCCACGCCCATAGAATATTTTCAAACTAGATGAAGAGATGAAATCGCCACAAATCACATGTTTACTAGCACCTTACCTAGTGTAAGTGCATTGGCAGTACACAAACTTCACACCCTACATGCTTTTTAGAGGAGCCCTTCACGCTCGTTACACGCGGTAAACACGTATTCATGGTTGCACGTGTCCATGGCTGCTCATTGTGCCCGACATGTCACGGAAAAACTTGCGGAGGAAAATGCGTGTGGAAAAGCGCACACGAGAAAAGCTGAGTTGGTTCTTGCTGAGTGTCGTGGCTGGTAGAGCGGGTCTGGTCTGAATTCAAAACAACCTCCACAATGCTAGCACTGTGTGGAGGGAATCTTCACCCTTTCATAAGCAGATTATGGGGCAAGCCTATTTTCCACAAACAGGGACAGAGAGTGGGAAATGGAAAGAAGAAAAAAATGAGAGAAAGAAGAAGGATGGAGGATGAACGAGAGTGGAGAGGAGAAGAATTGAAATTGGAATAGTGATGGTAATGATGAAAAAGGAAAAAGAAGTTATAAAAATACTCTGTGAAGAGAATTGAGATTGATTAAAATGCACAGAACAACAAGCCATATTTTCAATTTTTAGAGATACAAGGATTCAAGGAAAATTATGAATGGAACCTAAATTAGAAATGAGAATCATAATGAAAAGAAATAGAATGAAAACCAATGAACAATCGAGAAAATAATTATCAACACGCAATAAGCAATAGATAATATAGTGCTATATAAATTATTTATTGTTTATTGCGTGTTGTTAGTTGCTCTTTGCTTATTGCTCCGATGTTCGAGCCACCTTGAGAGTTAGAAATTAAATTAGAAACATGGATGACACTTGAATTATTATTTAGATAGGAAATCAGAAAAGGAATTGAACTGAAAAGGAACTGGGGAACGAGATCCAGAGAAGAAGGAATGACAAATCAAAATGAAAATATAAATGAGATTGAAAATCAGAGTGGTAATGAAAGGAGAATGAAATGAAGATTTAAAGAATGAAAGAAGTGGAATGTGAACTAATGAGCCACCAGCAGAAAATTAGAATGAGAAAATAAATGTAGGCTACTACAACAGTGATAGAGATTATGTGAATGGAAAAGTCAATGAAAATGAGGAAGAAACAGGGAAGAAAACTGGGAAAGAAATTGGGAAGGAAATGCCAAGAAATTTAAAGAAAAAGAAAAAGCAAGGATAAATAGGGAGGAGGAGGAGGAGGAGGAGAGAGAAAGAGAAACTGGAATGTGGAATAAAAAGGATCAAGAAAGTAGAAAAAATCTTTTTGGGTAAAATAAGGAGATTTCACAATTGGAGGAGAAGAAATGAAAAAGGATAAAGAGAGAGGAGGAGAAAGAAGAAAAAGTGGAATGTGGAGAAGGAGAAAAAGAGATAAAGGAAAAGATTGAATACGGAGAGAAAGAGAGAAAATGAGGTAATAGGAGAGTGGGTATGTGAGAATACACAATAAAACAATTGGTAAAAAGAGACATAGGAACTTATAAATTATAAATGAATTAAGTGAGATAATAAGAGCGTATCAATCTCATGAAACACACAAGGCGATATCTAGCCTGATATTCCAACTCTCTCTTACTCCAACTTCGACCCTTGCACAGGACATGGCTCAGCCTATCTGAAGGTACTCTGTCTACATATTGGGATTTAGGGGTTGATCCACGTCAGAAGCCAGTATATCTTGTTGCAGTGGCCAGAGAGCTGAATGCTAATGCACTGTTGACAGGATCATCGCTGGCTCCTGCTCCACTATAGAGCACGTTCACGGCAAAATGATAAGCTGCCCGTGTAGGGTTCATGCTCACGTATCGCATCTTACTCTTCATATTTGGTGGCAAAGTAGTAAGAAAGAAGACTTGTAGAACGTGTAAGGAGATGAATGAGAGTAACTTGTTGATGTGATGGATGGGGATTCATTTGCTCAGAATCATATGCAATGGTTTCAATATGTTCAAAAATGTATGTTTTTTTGATATGTAATGTACTCTGTTTCTGTTTCTCAATAAATTTCTCTCAATTCTCAATTCTCTATACACTTCAAACTGGAGGACTGATGTAGTAGCAATCACTATTATTACTGTTCGTTTCTACTCTTCAGTGTTATTCATTCACAATTAGTAGTAATGTTCTTGGTCTAGTTAAAGTTCATATTGTTGTAACTATACTTATTCTTAACCTTATTCAAATTTTCTTGTTTCAGTTATTACTCATGTTCTAGCAATAGGTCTATTATTCTTCTTTTAATTATTGGAAAGTTTGGAACTGTTTGGAAAATTTGAGTATAGTAGGGAAATTAGATAAAATTTGAGAACATTTGTAGTGGAATAGCCTATACATAGGAACATTGGAGTTGTGAGTTACTATTCTTGTCCCAGTAACTATTTTGGCTCTGGTTATTTTATTTATTTTTATATCTATTATGTATTATTGTGTATTTTATGTATTACTGTGTTTATAATGTATAGCAGAATCCTTTTGACTTGTCAGAAAACATTATGTTTTACTCGGCCACCAGTACAATACTTAACCTACAAATGCTGAATCTCGCAGATTATTAAAAAGGTATTTGAAAGGTCGTCTTGAAAAAGGTCTTTTAAAGACTTTAAAAGGTCTTTAAGACTTTTAAGCCTTTTGATTATTGTGTCGAAATCACTGTTTAATTATTACCGAAACAGCTGATTTCTGACAAGTTAAAATGATCCTGCTATATTTATTGTATCTGTTATTATAATTGTTATTGCTCTGTTATTATACTTTCTCTAGAATGTTTTGACAGAACATGATTCATTATTTAGAGAAAAAACATTTTCAGTTGGAGCGCACTCGGACTTTTAGGTTACGGATAATTCGGAGTCCTAATTCCACAATTATTGTGATCATTTGATCAAACAAATAATAGTTTTCCAAGGAATCTGATCAAAATTGATTATTCAAATCAAGATTGATTGAGCGATTCCCAACCGTCGATAGTTGTCTGAACGGAAAATGTCGAAATCGATAGCGTGGTACACCTGCTCGCAGGCCATCTCAAAATAAGACGGCGCCGCCATGATTGTGTGGTGTCAGTAGTTGAGCTGGTCAGGTATTTCCGATAAAGTTACGACGAGAAGACGAGGACGCGAGGCGCTTGCCTCCCGGTAAGCCGTTGCCTAGCAACAGACTCCCTTCACAGGATGTACTTAGCTCGCTACAAAGGGACCAGATACCTATATAACAGGATCTCGGCTGCGGATGAAGTAGAACGTGCGTGTTCAACAGATTCCACATCACACGTGAATGCTCTGATTTCATAACTTAGGATTCTCAGGTGGGAGGCATACGGCATACTCGATCTTGGGCTGCTCTCATATTTTCTCTTCATCAATCTTCTTCATAAAAATTCATGAACTCAACCTCAATACTAAATATATCAACTTCAAATACTCTAAAAATGTATAATAGTTGATAATAGAAAAAACAATAATAATAAAATATTTGTTTGTTGTCAATGGCTCAACAGCCCTATGTGGGCCTAGGCCTACCAGCCGGTTGCCAGTCTCACATCCACTTGACTGAGTCATCAGAGGTGAATGATCATTAACCAGAAAAGATGTAACGTGTGGTTAGCATATTGACATCTCAACCATAAGCTTGTCTTCGCAACCCATTATAAAATATATATATGATAAATTTCTTTGCAGAAATTTTGTTAATGTTTTTGATGATTCTCTATTGTCATGATTGATTTTCAGTGTATATTTTTTGTTTCATAATAGTATATTTGCAATTATTTTTCATGTTGTACTTTAGAATCATTTTGCTTTTCTTTATATTTAAGTTCGCATAATTGTACTTTTTCTGCAGAGGAATGAATCATTTATTATTTATTATAATAATAGGAAATGAAAGTAGGCCCACACAGATTTTCAATAGAGTTGAGAATTAATCAGAGAGAGTCTTATCTGATTAAGATTTCTTATCACTCCTTTCAAACCACAAATCTTAGAAATGTGATAATTACTATACGATATACTGATAAGAAAATCCATGATTTTTTATTGTAATAAGTAATGAAAATCAAACGAGAAACTGTTATCAACTACTATCAACCATTCCAAGTTGAAAGTTTGATTGAAAGTAGAACTTCAGAAACAAAATTTAGAGGTTTTATAGCTGTAAAATCTCAATACCTCTTAGTCCATGTAGACGATGATATTATAAGAAGATGCAAAGTTCAAATTTCAAATTCAGTTTACTCTGGTCGGAGGGTTGACTATTTACAACCGGTGACAAAGGAAGTGCTTTCCAATTGAGGGAAGTCATAAAAGTAGGTGCAGTGGCACTAAAAATAATTGATTGAAGAACGGTGGGGGAGAGTGACGTTGGGGAACTGCTTCGCAAATCAAGAGAAACGTCACAAAGGATAGGATGTGAGAAAGAGAGAGAGTGAGAAACAATGAGAAAGCAAGCGAGATGGAGTAAGAGGAAAACATTGAGGAAGAGTAGGCGAAATATGTAGAGAGAAAAATAAAGAAAGAGGATGTGAGAGGGGAAGAGAGAGAGAGAAAGTGAGAGTGACAATGGAAGAGGAGAAGGAATTGGTGAAGAAACATTTCGGAAGAGTTATAAAATGTCCTTTCCTGTTGCTGTAATCAGCACACTCTGACCCCGGCAATAAAAAAACACTGGATAATAAAGGGAAGAAAAAATTAGAGTGAGACAGAGTGATGAAAGGGTAAGAGAAAGCGGCGGAAAGAAGTCGTGAACTGTTTTTTAATAAAAACTTTTTTCACTCGGGCACAGTCTGTGTGCATGTGGAAGAAAGACTTTTGTTTACAACCGCCCTAAAAGCATGGCGTAAAGTTTTCTGGGTGAAGTCTCTGTGTTAATCTGCTGCCTTCATGTCCGCTCAACCAGCTGACCAAATTAACAGAATCTTCCAGATTTCATGAATGAAACTCTCGTTAACTACCCTAACTTGAAAAATTGTAAGTCAATCACCATGTGCTCAAAAATCACGACTTTTTCCACATGAGAGGAGATGGATTTCTCGTTAACATTCTTGAAGATCAAAATACCTCAACCAATAGTATCAAACCATGTTCTATAGATGATTTGAGCAAAAATCTGGTATCAAGTTTCTCACATGACAACAAACCCCCTTATTTTGCTATAAAGTATGGAAGGATGAAGATACCCTCACCACAGTATAGAGAAGAAGGAGATGTGAAACTCTTCTGAAATTTGTCAGTACGCATGAGCAAATTCTACGATCTGGAGGATCATCAATACGGTAACAATTTGTTCTTGATCAGACGATTAATTACAAATTCAACATTATGATCTTGACTGTATCAACTAATTATCTGCATTATATGAAAAAGTATACTCCTCTGTGAGTTGAAAAACGCGCCAATTTTCTAATATCTTCAATGGAGGAATTTTGGCATAGGATGAAAACAGTACAATAGCTGTGAGTTTTGCTTCTGATTGTTCTCTATTCTATGCCCTCACTATGAAAAATTATAATAATTCTTCCAGTTTTGGAGATTAGAAATCTTTCTTGAAGACATAAAAATGATTATAAAAATACAGTAAGATTACAATAATGAACCATCAAATACAAAAACCAATTCTAAAATAAAATATTATAATCACAAGAGTGAACCATGAATTATTACACAATATGCAATAATCTAATAATTATTCTAAATTGCAAAAACGTACAGCATTCTTGTTCGCAAGGTGCTCCTTGACCTTGCTTATTGACTTTTTGATTTAAAAAGGTTTTGATGCTTGGTTTATTGAAGCAACTTACGGCGAGCACATTCTTGAAATCGTATCATGAAGAATTTTTCAACTCTAACTACACTTCGTAACTATAATCATAACTTAACAAGGAAAACTTTATCGATAAGGGATTGATTCGAATTCAAATTGCTCACTTCATAGTGCATCTTGCTTCTTCACAGGTTTTGTTTACAACTCTCAAATGCACGTAGAAACATATAGAACATGGGGAAACATCCATAAACGTTTGACAGGACACATCAAGCGCCCCGTTCAGAAATATTGGAACTACGATTGACAAATATGAGACAAGGAGCAGAAAGATACGAGTATGGAGAGAATTCTACCCTGAAGGATGGAATAAAGCATGCAAGGAACCAGAAAGTTGGATAAAGATCAGTGGAACAGACTGGGGTGAGTGCGTTGAGAAAGAGATAGATTGAGGAAGAGAACAAAAAAGCAAGAAAGATGGCAAACATGTTCAGGAGTGAAAGAGAACACTCAAAAGACATTTACCACAATATATGAGTTGCCATATGAGAAAAGAAAGGAGATGGAAATAGTGGGGTGAAGTGGATGGGTAAGAGAAAGTGAATGATATGCTTGGAGGATGAAAAAACTGTGCAATATTGTAATATTCAGGAGGGTCTTGGTTTCCTTCAAGGCTCAGCGTTTTCTTCAGGAGGTTTTTCTGTTGTTACCCAACCTTCACTGTTCCCTCTCCCACTCCTCTCCCCACCTTTTTCCTTCTTCTTCATCTCTTCATCACTATCCTTCTTCGGTTTCCTTTGACAGTGCAACTGTGTGCCTGTTTTAATACTTGCGTCTATTCAATTTAGAGCGCAATTCGTCTTGTCTTTGTGTCTTGCTTCTTCTTCCTTTTCTTGCTTATATTTTTTACTCGTCTCCCTCCATCATCAAAATTTTCTACTTCTTCTTCTTTTTTCCTTCTTTATCTTCCTCTGAGTTCTCTTTATGTTCTCCCACTTCTTATTCTTCTTTTTGTTTATGTTCTTCTTCTACTTCTCCTCTTAGCTCTATAATTTTTTCTCAAACGTTTACTCCTTCTCTCTTCCTCCTTAACCTCCTCCTACTACTCCTTCTTGTATTTCTTCTCTATCTACTTCTTCTTTCCTTCTTTTTGATCTTCTTCTTCTACCTCTTCTATTCCTTCATTCCTGCTCTTCCTCCTTGTCTCCCTCATTATCATCATCATTAGTTCATTACCATAAATTTTATTTTTCTTCATCTTTTATAGCCCTGCTTTTTCTTACTATTTTTTCAACTCCTATTCCATCTCTTCCTCCTCCTCCTTCTCCTCCTCCCCTGCATTCTTCTTCTCCTGATACTTCTCATCCTCCTCCTCATACTTTGTATTGTTATTTTTCTGTTTCTTTCTTCTCCTTCTTTTTCTGTTTCTGCTTCTTCCTCTCTTTTCCTCAAATTTCACTTCTCCCTCCTCCTTTATTTTTTTCTTCTTCTTCTTCTTCTTCTTCTTCTTCTTCTTCTTCTTCTTCTTCTTCTTCTTCTTCTTCTTTTTTTCTTCTTCCTGTACTTCATGTCACTTTTTCTAACATCTACCTCATTCTCCTCCTCTCCCATACTTTCTTCTCCCTACATCCACTTTGAATTCATTCAACCGACAATCATTCATCTTCCTCCTGCTTTGTCTACTCGCCAATTGCTCCCCTTATTATCATTCCCTATTTCCACCCTGTTACATTACGACAAAACTGCTCCATTTTTTTGTGAAACATAGATCAATAGTATACAGGTCCAAGGAGCCGTATTTAGAGTCCTCCCTAATTTGCTACCCTACATTTGGCCAAACTCTTTGTTTCGAATATTTGAATCTTTGTTATGGATACTGAATAATGCATGACTGGATAAACGGATACTAAAAGAACAACTGAATGTTATGAGATTCTCATACCAGTATTAGCTTCTTCATAAATACATATTTCATGAATTACATTTTCCTCGTAATTAATCAAGAATCCTTATGAGCAATTGTTACAAATTTGAGTCACGTTTTTTATAATAGAAGAAGTTTTCAAATGGAAAATCACAAATTAATATGACTAAAATCCATTACATGGCTTAATTACATCAAGATGAGTAACATAAAATAATAAAAGATCAGATGGCATTTTATTAACTGACTCATAGGGCATAATAACTTGTTATGAAGTTGTGCCATCGAGACTGAATGAATGGATTATTAATTAATTATGAATTAAAAATTTAGACTCGATGGCCCACTTTATGAGTCATCAATGGGCGAGCTACGCCTTCAATATTCAAAGGATTAATTAAAAATAATATTTTTATAATCTTTTCGCTTGGAAATATACGACTTCGCACTTTTTTAGCACTTTGATGAAAACACGTATTGCTTAATGTTCTTCAAAGGCTGCTTTGATGTTTGGAGTTGTCTGTTCTCAGTTGACCAACTAATATAGTAGGCTACACATTTCACATTTATCTACAAGAACAAGAGGAAGAGGGAATTCGAGAGAAAGAGAATCAACTAAATAATTTGGGAGATTTCAAATTCAATGGGCGGAGAAAAAACTAGGAAGAGATATAAGAATGAGAAAGACAGATAATAAAGGGAAGGGAGAAAAAGAGAGAGAATAAAATGGTGAAAGTGAATTAGATACTTCTGGAAAAAAATTATTAATTTGATAACTACTTTCAACTCTTTCGCCAAGATGAGATCTTGAATAGCACAGTGGAGCTATAAACTTCATTCCAAAACAGTCTCTCACTTTACTCATGACAGAATGGATTCCATCACCATTAAATGGAAATGCTCAACCGAATGAAGCCAGGCATCTCTTTGTTTATAAATCAAAAGAGCAACTCGCTTTCAAAATCATTCTCAGTAATTCAATTCTTTCCTTTCCTTTCCAATAAAAAGTAAGAAATTCTATCAATTGTTCAATGCTAAATACTAATGCACTTTACTTGTAGCAGACAATCTTAAAAAATGGACCTAATCCATATTCTATGTAGCACTTCGTAGTTCCCTTTCAATGGATTTCATCAATGAATTTCTCAGAACAATAATAATTTTATCATCTCCGTACTCTCAAGGGTGCGAATGGAATGGATCTGATAATAATTCATACTTCGCTCGAATTCTATAATCATTCAACCATCAATGTGTGACATATTTTATAATTTAGATATAACATTAGTTTAAGCATTGACATGTCACCTATCATTTGAGTGAAACTCATAAATTGATGTAACGTGACAATTGTGAATAAATAAATAAATAAATGCAGTATATGTGGATGATAATCTTATTGTATCTATATACAGTGGAACCTTGATGAATCGAATTTCAAGGGAAACAGCAAAATTTCTATTTATAAAGTATTTCGAAATACCAAGGTTCAAATTATTGGATAACAAGTTCTAGGGAAATTGGGGAAATTCCTCAATTGAGTAAAAACATTTTTCATGATCCAGTAAATTCTCTAGTCGTCAAAACTTTCAAATTCATCAAGGCTGTTAAATCTTCTGATTACATTACAACACAATTTTAACACTTTTGAGATCACTTGAAGCAATTCATCCAAATCCTATTGCAATCAATTGACTGAATAACATTTTTCCATGATTCAGTCAATTAATAAGAATGTGATGCCAACAGAAACTCTTTAATTGTGTGTGGGTAGTGGGAAGGATGATGATGAGAGATGAGTGGACCCACAGCTTTAGGTGGGCTCCGAACCACCGGGAAGCGATTTTGATTCTAATGAATGAAAGACATTCAGTGGAAACGTAAAAGAAAGTGGTCACCCATAAAATGGAAGTAAAAGGTGCAAATCTCTTATTTTACCTTTCGATTAGACACTGGCACGACCAATCTCTTCCCTACATGATCAGGAAATCATATACAAGTAGTGAATAAAGCCTATATCAACCTAGAGCTCATACCAAGGAGCTCCACTACTATCGATAGAAATTATACTACTGTCATATGAATACTGGCTGTTATTCACTGGTGTAATCAATAAAATACAGTTTTATCAATGAAATCTATGAAACCGTAGCAAATGTTCATGAAATAGAGGGTGTTTGAACTGTTTATGGAGCTTGGAAAGCAGACTCAATTTTATTTGGTGAGAGGGCTGTTGAGCGCTGGGAACGTGACTAGAGAGTCATGATCAACTGGTAGAATCGTGCGGGCGGGTTAAAAATGAAGTATGAGCTATACTCAGCTTCTTCGGTGGCTTGGAAACAATATGAAGCCGCTATTGAGTTCCACAATCGTTGAGAAGAGAAGAGGTTTAGTGTGAAGGGGAAGAATCCTCAATCATTTTTGAAGATGGTGTAATATTGAAAGAACTATTTTTTTTTTCATGTCGAAGTTTATTCTCATTACATTTCGCTTGAGTTTCCTATTCCCATTGAACCCAATCTCAACTCAAAAAAGAGTTAAATAATATGTTTAATGTGACATTTTTCAATATTCTTCCTTATTTCTCTTTCAATTTTCAATTCTGATACGCGCTTCAATCGAAATTAATTGGATTTCAAATTATTGACAAACATTTTCACTTCAAATAATAGGTATATATAGTATTAGGCATAATTATAGTATACCAATATAGTATATAGCCAATATAGTATTAGGCATTCCACTTTAAACCTATTCCCCCCACCAATCTACCAAATTCAATCTCTTCGTACTTTTCTTCTGACCTGTTAAAATTTCTGTTCAAACTCCAAATGTTCAAGCCTTATTAAAACTCACATTCTCATTCCAATTCCTCTTCTTCTTCATCCTTCTTCTATTTTTTTTCTTCTCCTTCTTCTTCTACTTCTACTTTTTTTTCTTTTCCTCTTTCTCCAATTTCACTTCTTCTCTTATCATTTGCTTTCCCTTCTCCATATCTCTCTCCATATCTTCACCTTCTACTTATTGTTTTAATGTTTCCTTATCCTACTTCACCTTCCGTCTTCGTCCCCTACTAATCGCTCTCTTCCTTTTTCCCTATTAATAGCTCTCCTCCTTCTGCTTATTCTTCCACCTCTTCTCTCCCACATTCCTATTTTCATATTCCTTTATCTTCTCCTCCTTCAAGTCCTCTTCGTCCTCTCCTCCACCTTCCACCAAATCACCTCCTCAACTATACAGGCGGCACCAACCAACAGGCAGGCATTGCTTACCCAATAGGCAAACAAGGTGCCCACCAGTCAGTCCTTTGAGTCGAATCTCTCTACTTACGATCATCGACTCTCGATTCCTATCCGAGGCAGCCTCTAGCCTATCTCAGCTACAGCAAACCCGTTCGCTGGAAAGCTAATGGAAACCGCGTTTTGTGCACACCTTCCCCCCCCCCCCTCAAATATCCCTCCTTTCGGGTACCCCGAACTCTCTTCAACACCCCCAACTACTCCTCCTTAACCCATTCAAGGTTCCTTCTACTCACTTTAAAGGTCCATCCACCCGCTTTGAAGGTCCCCCAACTTCCCCTATCCTCCTCAATCCCTCTAAAACTATATAACCACCGTAACCCAGTCCACGTTCCCTTTAATTGCTTTTCGGGTAAACAAATTTGTTATCAGCGCCATCCGTCCCCATTTGGTCGGTATCCGCACATTCCGAGGACCAACCGTAAAAACCCAACGAATAAATAGTAATTAAATGAGCGCTTTGATCGATTTTAAGTCGCCATCTGCGATTTGTCGATTCTCGATTTTGGATGCATTAAATGCTGTTAGTGGCTTGGGGATGGGATAATTACTTTTCGGTAATGGCGATTAATGGAATAACACTAAAGCACTGGAAATACTGAATTCAAAAATTTTCAACGTGAAAGTTGAACATTCCAATCTCTGCTTGTCAAATAGAATTTCTACTTGACTGGATTGAAAACTAAAATGATGGTTATTCTTATGATTATTATTCAACGGGGTTTGAATTTTTCAAATGAATTGATTTCAAAAATTAGATTCCGTTGGAACATAATCATAAGAATAATTATCATTTCAGTTTTCAATCCAGTCAAGTAGAAATTTTAGAAACGTATCAAACGATAGTTTGACCTTATAGGATAAACAGCTAGTCCTGGTTTTAAGAGATGGGACTGGAAATCTTGTATTAGAGTTAAATAATGAGATATCGTTTGTGTTCATCTGTAACGAAGAAAAGGGGATACATTAAAGTAACGAGAATACGATGATAATGGAAAGAAAAGAAGAGAAATATTATATTGACGAGAATAAGATGATGATAACGACTAAGATGAAAAAAGAGATGAGGATGATAAGAAAGAGTGACAAGAATAAGATGGTAGTTAAGAAGGAGATGAGGACAGAGATAATGATGGTAACGAGAAAGAGGATGAAAGCGGAATATGATAATGATGGTGATGAGGACAGGACTAAAAAAACAACAATGATGAAGAAGGAGGAGGAGAGAGAGGAAAGCCAAGGTACTTTAGTTAATGGGTGGCTGAATGGTGCATTTAGTGGAATGAACAGGTCAGGTGGTGGTTTGCTGCTCAGAGCAGGCGTTAATACTCGGGGGATATTTCGGGGATGGCCGTGGAAATCGGGCCCAGAGGAAAGGGGAAAAGAGAGGAGAGAATGGGAGACAAGGAAGAGAAAATGAGTAAGAGAGACGTAGAAAGAGAGAAGGAGATGAATTTTGGAAAAATATCACCGCAGCCTCTCTAGGTCTCTCCTGTCGAAACGAAACGTGCGAAAAAAGGTTTCAACGACATGAACGAGGGAATAAAAAAAAACAGGAGATTGATTGATCACCCTGTCTAAGGGAGAAAAAGAGAGAGACCTTCAAAGCAACTGTAGCCGTCTCTTTACCAACTCAACACACGAGTCAACAGTGCCGTAATAAACATGAAATCAACAGGAGAGTCACAAATCAATAACGGAAGTGACGTAAATCTCTAATATAATTAAATCCTTGATCTCCATCAAATCGGGGCTTCCAAGAGTATTCAACTATACATGAAAACAATCAGTTATCAGACACAATACGATGAATTATTTTAACATGATTTTAAGATGGAGAGTTTATATCATGAAGTACATTTTAGATGTTACATTTATTTTTGATGTAACATCTCATTAGCTGGAATGCATTTTGAGTCAGCTCAAAATGACTAAACTTAATTCAGCTATTATTATCATTATTTCTGACTATTTTTGATTCAGCTATAATTTTCAAAATACTGAAAATGACGGTGTTCTTCAAAAATTTGTAATTCAAACCAATGAAGAAGTCTCAATAAATTTAATGAGGGGTGGTGGGAAAGAGGGGGGAGTCTCAATGAGTAAGTTATGAGGAGAAATATTCTGAGAGATTGATTTCCTTTTGAACAATCCTTCACTTATAACCTTTAATTTTTGCCTTGAAATGATTTATTCGCAATTGAAGATAACTAAAGATTCCACGAAAAATAATATAACACATTTACGATTTATTACATCCATCGATTTAATATTTGTCTCATGTAATAAAGGCAATGTTATAAGACGTGAGTTGATATGATTTAAATATTGAAATTAATATGTAAAGCGGCTTATAGACGGGGAAAGTAGAGACGGAAAGTTACTGGCGGCCAGTTCTTGCCTCATCAACTTATTGCTCACTTTCCCTGTCCAAAGGGGTACTTTCCACGGAAAGTAATTACTGGTGGCCAGTAAAAAAAACCTGTTTGTTTTTCTTGCCACTCCACGGAAAGTAGCGGGTCACCAGCACTGGCTGCCAGTGAATTTTCGTCTCTACTTTCCTTGTCTATAAGCCTGCTGAATGTATACAGTTTAGAAGGATGAATACTGAATAGGTAACAAAATATGATCCTCAAACTAAGCACTTGTGAAATACGGATAGTTGATATTATACTGGAATTGTGTGGGCATACATGTAACGTCAAAATTCAAGTACAGTCTCAGCTGACATTACACAAACATTATCCACTTGTACACGACACACGATCATGGAACACAACACAGAATTAATTGGCGGCAAATCTCATTTTTGAGCAATTAGTTTATGACTTGCTGAAATTTCCCCGAAGACCGCTGTACCAACAACAATGGCCAACCCATTGTTCAAAATCCACTAATTTGCTTGTAATTGTATACCGGGGCTCTATTTATTCTCTTTGCGAATCCATTATGGTAATGTAACCATGACACATTGTACATGATTGATATTATAATAACAATATTTCGCTATCATGTATCCATCTATCTATGTTTACGGTTGAAGCAGTGTCAATAACGTATTGTTTTATCTGCAGTGACGACGCTGTGGGCTACGCGAAATATCCATTACATTAATTAGTTAATTAAGCTAAGCATAATGGAAAACTGTTTTACTGGCTCTACGTTCGCTTCATTAAATACTAGAACAAGCAGGCCGGCTTCGTCATACAAGGGTGGGATGCAATCGAGTCATGTCCCAGTAGGAAATAATGGACGCTGTTTTATTGACTGTTACTGACGATCCTGATGACAGCAGTTGTATGTCGATGATGTTCTGTAAATGAAAACATCGGTTTTGTATGTCACATGAAAAAACAGGCCGAAGTTTTTGTTGTATTTACAACTCAATGTATTATTTTGAAATTTCCAAGTTTATACCGGAACAAGAGTGAACAATAGCCCTGTTCATAACAGAATAATATCAAAAAATTGAATAATAGGTTTCTGAATAATTGTATGAAGTATTGTTTGAGCTATTTGTTGGTAATCTTTATTCCCAAGTGGAGATAAATAGTAACTGAATCCTGTTCTTAACATAACGATTTCAAATAGAAAATTTTGTTTCTAAATTATATTGAGTATCGTTCGTGTGGTATAGCTTAAGCTTAGGCTATTTAGGTGATCACATGGAGTGCAAGTTATCAGATACATGAATGAGTGTATTGGTCTGTGAATGTGTATTATATGCACTGACTGTATTTACTGTATGCACTTCGCCCCATTAGCCACGCTCAAGTAATAATAATATATACTTGAGTGGTCATCATCCGCAGCAAGAAAAAAGTGGTATGGTCTTACCAGAGATAATTCAGAGCCTCTTATCTCCTTTTTATTTCCTTTCTATCTCCTCTTATTTCTTTTGATATCCTCAATCTGATTCATTTAACTGGAATCAAGGAATCGTTCGTATCCTAGTCTAGGTCTGACCACTTATTAATCTTGCAGTCATGACCTAGTTGTTGAAGGATTCTCTGAGTTAGTCCTTAGCACGCACAAATTATTGAATGATTGATCACAGTTGATAATAATCATCCAATCTCAATCCCTATTAAACAAGGTCATCGGAATTTCTCTACAGAAGAGAATTAGATATCCGTGAACTTTCTTCCTGTATAATATTTTTTTTTTCTGGAGAACACCAGTATATCAAGCAGGAGATAAGTCAGTATGACCTAATGAAGACAGTTTGACTTGACCAGGCATGATCAGAACCATTGGTGTATCTTATAAAAATTCCAGAGTGCGAAAACAATTCTTCATTCAATAAACAGTTATAAATTATTTGAAAGTTGATCTTCCTCTACCACTTTCATCAACTATTCATATCAACTCCACTGTCCAATTTCGACCAAAAAATACAATTCTCATTCAACATGCCATAAATTAGAGGTCCCTTAGCGACATCAATTCTTTTACAGCAGTATTTTTCACTCGCCCTGAACGGGGGCCTATTAAACGATGCTATCGCCCGACCCCTGGGGAACAAGACCAAGAAGCACATACCACTCACAATTCCTCTTTTTCAGTATTAACACGTTATCTTCCCACTCCACTCACTTTCTCTTCAAAAGATAGCCGTTGAATGAAAAAACGTGGGATTGTTGGTTTGATTTTATTGGTGTGACTATTGTGGAAATGGATCTCGATTTTGTGAGCAGTCAGTGAAAGAATAATGATTTATCTGACACCAAGGCTCCATCAACAAATTGGAGAAAGGAGGAATCAAAAATCTGGAAATCTATGATTAGTTTATTGCTTTCGATTCCCGTGCTCGCGAATTTGGGTATTAATCACTCTTGGAAATGTTGAAAACGGGAGACGAAGAGAAAACAGTGTCAGACATGGTGATGAATATTTTCAAAAGAAATTTAGGGATTAGATTGAGTAATTAAGATTCCAAATACAATAGATGGAAATAAGGAGATTGAAAGAGTAAAGAAAAGAAGAAATGGTAAGGAGAATCGCTTCCCAGTAGTTCGGAACCCACCTGGAGCTGTGAATCCACTCATCTCTCATCAAAATTTCTCCCATTACCAACGCACAAGCTAAGAGCTCATGTGAGCATCACCAAAGCAGATAAAGAATTATAACATTTTTAATTTCAAAGTATAGAAAATTGATTAAATTTCGTAAAGTGACCATTTCGTCCTGTTGTTTAACATCTTTAGATAGACTGAGGAACAAAGGAAGAGATTGATGAGAAAGAAATAAGAAATAAGAGCTAACAAATAAGTGCATAGAAAGAATTGAGATGAAGAGAAGGGAGAACCGATGAATCTGTAGACAATATTATGAGTAGGAATCATTGAGCTAATTAATAAAGTGTCTTAAACTTATTGATAAGTGAATTTTGTCTTCTTCCCTTGAAATTTTTCTTGTTGAAGAAAAAATTAAAACTTGAGTGATGAGATTCTATGCTTGAAAAAAGCTGAGTTGAACAGAGAGAGTGCACTCATATTGATGGAAATAAGAAGAAGAGATCCCAAGAAAAGTATTTTGAAAAAGTAAAAAGTAAGAAAAATAATGAAACAAAAAAATTTAAGGGGACCGTTAAAAGCGATTCTATTTCAACCACTCAACCAGCAATTATTAAGGCCAGCTGTATTCAACTCAACAGTAATTCGTTTGTGAATTCTCAGCGACTGTAGTGAACATTAATAAGCTTGCAATTGCAAAAACCTACACAGCTTTGTCACGGCGTTCTAGTAAAAGCTTGAGGAAAATCAAGAAACTTCAAAATAGTTTCAAAACTAATTCTTAAATGATTTGCAAAGGTAGTTGTGATGAAAAACTAGATAATGATTTGCAGTTTCCTCAATAAGTGATTTAGAAACAAACTTCAGGTTCTTTAAAAACAGGAAAAAGGCATAGGAATTATTAAAATCCCTGTAAGTCAGTGGCACCCATGCATTTCTAGCTCCAGAGAACTAGGTCACTCAATTCACATTCAGCATTTGCGAAGAAACTTGTTTTTCACAGTCAGAAAGAGAGTTCGCTATTGAATTGGAATGGTTCAGTTTGAGGAAAATATTCTTGTTTACAAGTTTTAATAGAATGTCAACTGGAAATTTTCTGAAGATAATCAGAATGTCTTGATCGATTCGTTTCATACAGGAGATTTGACTATTAACAAGTTACTACTGAGTCTCACTGATAATAATTATATTATGATACATAACATCCAATTTAATTTTGGAAAATTGCACTTCTAACTATCAAATTTAGAAGGTTCTATTTCATCATGGAGTTCCACAACATCAATAAGATTTCTACAAATAAGGTTTTATTTCATAATTGATTATAATTGATCTGATTACATGAAGCTTAGTGGGCGAAACGAATCCTTCAAGCTTTGCTATAAGTCTCTTTTCTTCCAAGAGATTAACGAATGATTGATTATTGGAGTTCCTTACAAGGAATTCCTTTACACCACATCATCAAATCCCATTTTTGTATCACCTATTCTATCCATAGATATTAATTAAGTCGTTTATAATTTTCCCTACACTCAGTGGAATGATATTAGTAAGGACCTATTTTCAAACTACTGTATAAGTTTATCATAATTATTTCCCAAATCATTGAGGAACTTGACAAAGCGGAAAACCCGAGAGGGGTGTCACTCCACCCAAAAATCCATAAGATAATAATAATAAAATTGAGGCTATGATAACATTTATTTATCAATGTTACTTCAAGCTATGTTAAACAGATGATTTCTCAATCTAATTCAATAAGATATTCATATGAAATCCATAAATCACTGGATTAATCTTTTCTTTACATTTGTTTGATCGGACTAAATTTTGAATAAAATATCAATATGTATTCACTGTATGAACTTGTACTATTTGTGATGATTTTTTTGGCAAAAGATAAATTTCAATTTTAATCTTTCAACTCCAGCCATGAATGTATCAAATGTTAGATTTTTGTTCTCAAAATTGAAAATTAGGCTATTCATCAGCCCATTTTCTGAATAACTAAATCCATGTAGCTAGTTAAACGGTTAAAGGTATCTAGTCCAAATTCATATTTATTATTTCTCCCGTCGAATCTCCAAACAAATCACTAATAACCAGCAATTTTCAATCGCCTGACAAGATGATTTTCTGACATTGATCGAGGGTTAGTTATTTGTATCGTCTCTCACAACACAACAGACCTGTTCAAGATGTACCCCTGGACTTGATTTGAGCGCTATTTCCTTACTGTGAATTAGATATGGTTGTAGCCTACGTACAATAAATTCCTGAATACTTCAATTACAAGAATGCTGAACATCAATTTCATTTACACAGTACGACAGCAGAATTTTAGAGTACAGAGAGATGACTTTTGGCTAATTTCGAACTTGTTTGCCATGTTCAAGTGAAGAGTATAATCGATAATATAATGACATTTTAAATCAAACATTCGAACAATAGTATTTCAGGTTAGTGGGAAAGTACTGAAAAATCAAAAATAGAAACATAAAATTTTATTCACAGTATCCAGACTATTGTCTGATTGGGGAATAAAAAATCGAATATTGTCTCTCGAAAAAATATTGTCAATAGACTGAATGATGTATAGAAAGGTCTTGTCAGAGAAATTCGTGCTATATATTATACAGAGATATATCTTCAGTCAGAGTATTCAATATATATATACATAGATACATCCCCAGTTGGTACATATATATTCAATGGACATACAGATATATCTTGACGGTAGGACAACAGCAAGCCTGCACTAATAATGCAATTGTCGGGCGAAGTTTCACCCTTGAATTACGTATTAATAGCTAATGCAATTCCATCACCGAGCACAGCCTCTGATGGATGATAGACCGATGCGGGGGGGTAGAACCCCTTACCTCCCCCCCCCCCCAGGAACCTCCAGCTTCCGGTATCTGAGAAGGGTGAGAGACATCAGGCATCAGACACAGACAACAGCAGAGGATGCTCGTGAGTTGATGGTCTTGGAGCCGCCACGTCACTCAGGCGAACATTTCGTCTCGAATTAGTTTCTGAAGGCTGTCTGAGGCAGATAGATGCTGCCGTGAGGTGGTAGACCAGTGAGGGAACCGCCGTGAGTGAGGTAGAAGTGCGTGCGAGAGTCAGAGAGAAAATGGGAGAGAGACAGTGAGAGTGGAGTCACTTGAATGACGGCAGAAAACTGTGTAGGTGTCAAGCCAAGACATCGAAACTCCTTTCTGTCCGAATGGGTGTCATGTGAAAAATGTTGGGATCGAATTGCAGAAATGAGAGATCTTCAGCTGATCCACATCATAAGAGTTATTTGGGATGTTTTTATCACAAATTTCAAAAGGAACGTATCACGTTCGTCATTTTTGAAAATCATTTCATCTGCTAGACATTGTTCTCGGTTGTTCCACCTTTATGTTCATTAAAGTGAAGAATTCATTGATTGATTCATTTGATCACGGATAAAATATCAAGGAGAGAGTCAAAACAGGCGTCATTTCAAAGCTCCTTCTGTTACAAAAACTGGACCGTATTCAGCAGCCAAATCAATCAGTCAATAAATAATATCGTCAACAAACTTTTAAACAAACGTGAACGAAAATCATAAAACTCTCTAGAGCTAATACAGATGATAATTTTCAAGACATATGATAACAGAAGCCATTGATTAGGAACGATATCGCTTATAGAGGATAAAAAATACTTGATAAACAATATTATTGAATATAGTTGGAATACAATCAGAGAGACCTTGGAGCAATAGAATCTCTCAATGTTCAACCCTTGGACCAGAATTTGCTACAAGTGAATACGAACAACCCGAAAGAACAACATTCATTTACTAAAACAACACTATAAATAGAGTCATAATCTGTTAACAGAGTACATTAGCGAAATTCGAGATGGGACTTGAAGAGCCTACAATGGAAAGTGTGATAGGGGGGAAAGCAGACATTGGTATAAGAAACTGCCAGATATTGGAGGCGAGAAAATAGAGGAGGTTGGTGTGAAAGAGAGAAATATATTTCATGAAAGAGAAAGATGGTAAGAGAGAGAGAGAGAGAGAAACAGAATGGAAGAGAAAAAATGTTAGAGAGTGAGAGAAAGTGGAAGGTAGAGAGAGAAAGAGAGATAGTGTGACCAAGATTAGGAAGAGAGATAAAGTGTGAATCGTAATAAGAAAGAACAAGGCAATGGGATGAGAGAAACAGGAAAGAGAATGAATGAAGATAGGAAGTGAGAGGAAGAGTAAGGGGAAGAGAGAGAACAAAACAGAAGGAACTTTCTTAGTACCCGGGGACATCGGGCAGGCCATTTTCAAATTGGATCGTTCTTCGTTCTGTTTGTGACACATTTTCTTAGTTCGACGCCTCCACCTTCTCAAAGCTTTCACGATTACCATCTTTCCACCCTGCTCTCTCTCACCCCTCTATTTTGTCCACAATGTTCTGCACTTTATCACTCCTTCCCGAATTATTCGTAGCGATCCACTCCACCAGACATATAACAACCAATATGATTAATCCGTCACTGAGGGGAAACGGTAATGGACGTTTTTCAGGAATGATTATTGGTTGTTTGACTTCCATTAGTTAAGAAACATTTATGAGAAAAATGACATGAAGGTAACAAAATCCGCCAGTTGTTTTTCGTTAGATTTATCAATACAAAAATGTTGCTTTCTGTAAATTATTGTCTATAGTTTTATCACTGATCGTCCTCTCATCATGCCTCATCTTATGCCTGATAGGCATAACCCTAAGGGGATAGAAGATTTAGGAGAAAAAAGATTTACTGTCCATTAAATTCATGAATTTATTTTGTAAAGTTATTAGAAGAAAATTTAATCAATTATTCTGATGTAGAATTAGTAGTCTATTATTAATATTGTATTATTTTGATGTTGAAACAACCCTTCTAATTTGGAAAAGTAATTTTGATTTTAATTTTGATTTTGGGTTGAATGCTAGAAAAGAAAGTGAGCGCAGTTTTCATGTCTGACCCTGTATAAGCTTATCTAGTGGATTGAGGTGGAGTCAATAATACGACTAGATATAGTAAGACTCGGTGCTATAATATGTCAATTTTAAAATTAAATTCACACAATACAAATATCTCAGAAACTAGGAACTAACATCCTAAATCTGTGCTTTAAAGATCTTAATAAAGTTGCATAATTTACTTTGATCTCAGAAGGAGAAAATTTTATGATTAAATTTGAGGTTACTTAAAATCTTGAAATTGATTGAAAATTTGAAGTTGATTAAATATTGTTACCAGGCCTGGACTTTTCAAAAAACAAATATACTAAGTTTACTCGCTAGGTTACATTTTTTACATCTTAAACTAGTCGCAGTCGCTGATATGTGCGTAGATAGGTTACGACGGTCCCAATTACGAATTTAAGTAGAACTTGAAAAAGTCTGTCACTCATAACACGCACTAGATCATCGGCCGAATATAAAATTGAAATTTGGTACTTAGCGAATCCTGGGTGACTTGAGACTCCTTCCCGAGGGTGGTCACTTATCCCGACGTACACCCATTGTACGCCCAAGCAGCGGTAATCACTTCTAGGTCGGTGTCACTCAAGCCAGGGACACTCCAAGTGTAGAGGAACAGATTCATTGCCGAGTCACGGTTCAGACCCGCAATTGTCGAAGTTCAAGACATCAGAGTCGATCTCGAAGACCTCCGTGTAAATCAAGGACCGCTGTAATTTATAAATTACAGAATAATAATAATCATACATTCTACTACAGACTGAATACATACAATAAATTTACTGTTCACAAAATTCATGGGCAGAAGGCCTGAATAAATAATTTGAGACGTATACTGATATATATTCCACAAGAGCAATAGATCAATCTGCTAGGAACCTAGACTGGTGATTAAATTAATAACATGTTACCCAACAATATGGTAGTACAACTTTATCAACTAAATCGAACACAGAAATACTCTACTTAGCCATAATAAGTACTTTAAGAACAAAATTTAAAAACAATCATCAAAATATACTTTGCCAGTGTGTAGTCTAATTCGATTACACTGACATTGTGGTTAGAAATTTTGAATTTATTCGTTTCCTACTAGAGGTTGGGTTAGGCCCAAAAACATACCAACATCTCAGGTGAAGTTTACACTCTGAACTATTGCACATAACCTTAATTTGAACAATTTATCAGACTAAATTTTGGAACACAAGAAGTTTTTGGTTAGCACCTGTTTTTTCTTTCCTATAATATTGTATTGCTTGATCCAATAAATGATTGTGATTATAAATGATTAAAACTTAAAACACCAATCTTAATACTAATTTCACGTACCTTACATTAGCGGAGAGATTGACCTATATCCAAGTATAAAAATATATATATAGCACGAGTTCACTACATTACAAAAGGAAGCTGAGGCGTGAGGCGCCTACAGCAAGATTAATTACTTGTATAAGTTAAAATATAAAAAATCCATGGTTTAAACAACTTTAACCGCCACAAATGACTTTTGTCATCTTGGTCTCAGTTCAGATTCGAAGTGACCCTCCTGGTCGACAACTCAGATGTCAACCTTACTATTTTCAGTTGCCTTATGGGTACCCTCGCGCCTCGCCAGTAACCAGCCTCTTCATTGGCTCTTTCAAAACGCACGTTAGGGACGGCGGAAGGCGACCGACCAATCCTAGCCTTTCTTACTAACTTCGGTCAGAGTCAAATTTTTATAAACAATCACACAACTGTGAGAAACCAGAATATACAAAGTTTGCGTTCTCACGCCTAAGAAATAAAAAATCGACCAGCGCCGGCTAGTCGAAGCTGACACGATGCAATATACAAGTTTTGAGTCGCGACAATTCTTGATAAATTGAGAGAGAGAGAGAGAGAACTAGGTTCATGGTTAAAAGCGGCGGTCACTTGCCTTTTCTCACGCTACTAACACAAAGAGAAATAAATATAAATTGTACTGGTACAATACACCCACACTCCCTGTGTGAAACACCGAAAAAGAATAGAAGTCCAAAAAAAACAAAATAAGGTAAATAGCAGGGCAGCTGATAATACAGAACTCAAAAGTGAAATAAACGTGAGTAAATTTATTCACGTCGATCAAGTGGCCATTCTTCCGAGATAAAGGTAACAAACTTCCCAACAAAACCATTAAGGACAAAATTTGAAGAGCTTAGCTTGGTGTGCGTCCACACCAAACGTCACCACAAAATGCCAACAAAGGTAAAAAAAAACAAGAGAACTCTGCTGATTAGGACAAGTGACAAAGCCTAACTTCAACACCAAATACAGAAAATATTATACAACAGCATTCCGTACGCGGATATTATCCTTAACACTACTTACGAAATTATCGTTACTACTACAAATGATATTACTTTTAATGCTACTAAAGATATTACTATAACACTACGAATGATATTATAATTATTACCGGTACCGGGTTTGAAATTTAAAAAAAGAATGATGACAAAAGGGTATCCTCTCAACTGGAGGGGTAAAAACAAAGAGATATCCATCAAAAAATGTCAACAGAGTCTATACAACATACGTTAATGATAATTCCTAATTATAATGATTATTATTTCTCAAGGTTCTTGAAAATTTTATCAGTAATCTGATTCTAAAATTTAATCCCTAATTATATGACTTACTGTTTCTATTACTATTACTGATTATATGACTTAAGTTATCAATAAGTGACGAAATCACTACCTTATCAACTATTTGAATATCTACATTACCAAAAATAATATTTTCAGAATATCTTTAATATTTTCTACACAGCTATAGTTTGCTCTACAGGGACTATGCTAAATTCTCCACAAACTTTACTACTTGTGAGTGCAGGCGACATGACTATGCGGTAGCGCGCATTACCGACAATAATCAGTACAAATACCAACTCAAAATCTTCCAAATCGGAAACTGACTTGAAGTCAAACATTCTGACACAAATTCAGGAATGAAGGGAAACAACACCAACACGATAAGTTGAGACGAATCAACCGTTATACAACTTTAGTTGAGAAACATGGCCTCTCTGTATGAAACGATCAGTAACCGGATCATGTAAAGCGGCAGTGACCGGAGTCAACCAAGACTTGATCACATAAGGACCTTTCCAACGAAAACTGAGTTTACTAGACACTTTATTAACAGCACTGCTTTGGACATGTGCTCGCAAATATACTAAATCACCAATCTTGAATGGGACATCCACTCTATGTCGGTCATATTTTCTTTTCACTTGAGCGTGTGCTCGCATTAAATTATTTCGGGCTTTTCTCCACATTTGCACAGTGCCCTGATTCACTCGATCGGGTAGTACATCTTCAATATTCCAAGCATTGAGGAGGGGATGATTAGGACTATACCTGAACATTAAAGAGAACGGAGTACAACCAGTACTTTCATGAGAAGCTAAGTTGAAAGCTAAAGGGAGCCAAGTCAAACTTTCATTCCATCTAGTTTGACTGTCAGCATGGAATGCAATTAATGCACTCTTCAAATTGCGATTTACACGTTCGGCCACATTAGGACAAGGATAATAGGGCGTGGTCCGGATATGGGTAATGTAACTGAAAACAGAAGTTTGTGAACATGCTCGATGTAAAATTGTTGCATTATCAGTGACAATCCTCTTAGGCACAGAAAAATTGACAAAGATAGACTTGAGCGCATTGATAACAGCTACAGTGTTTCCTTTCCGCAACGGTACTAACCAACAGAATTTAGTGAAGGCATCCACACAAGATAGAATCTGAGTGTGACCTTGAGTGGCTCTTACAAGTGGGCCTACTAGATCATAATAAAAATGCTCTAAAGGCTCCTTTTCAACCTGAGAGGCAAGAAAACCGAAATTCTCTGAGCTGGTTTACTCTTACCACATAAATCACATGATTTGACTAAACAAACAACATCTTTCCTAATACCAGGCCAATAAAAATTTTCTAAAATCTTATATTGGGTCTTAGCAATTCCAAGATGTCCGCCTAGGGGAGACTGGTGATAATACCTGAAGACCAGCAGCAGCACAAGAAGTTCGGGAACCACAAACTTAAGATGATCAGAACCTCTCAATTTTATCACAAGTACACCCTTACTGAGACTATAGGGAAAATGATCGATTTTATTTTCAATTTTACCCAGAATTTCTTTGCAAAAGGGGTCAGTCTCCTGGTGAGATCTTATGTCTGTGAACACCAGCGGAAAATCTGTCAACTTTAAAGTGTTGAACAATGAAAACAATGGTTCAATTTCAAAATCTGTAGTTTCGACAATATCACTGGTATCTCCTTCGTCTTGATACATCCTAGACAAACAGTCGGCGACAACATTCAAACGACCAGGTACATGGCAAACCTCAAATTGAAAAGACAGAAGTCTTAAAATCCAACGACTAAGACGACCAGTTTGTTTTGGGTTATTTAAAATCCAAGTGACAGCAGAATTGTCAGTGAGAAGCTTAAATTTGGCATGTTGTAAATAAAGTCTGAATTTTTCCATACCAAAGATGGCGGCTAAACACTCGAGTTCATAAGTTGAGTATTTAAGTTCTTGTTGAGTCAACTTTTGGACGCAAAGGCAATGGGTTGTAAGATTCCATCTGACTCTTGTGACAACACAGCGGCGATCGCGGTGGAACTCGCATCGGTCTGCAATACAAACTGTTTATTAAAATCAGCTGTTCTCAAAATCGGAGGATTAGTGATAGCCTTTTTCAATTTTTGGAAAGCCTCTTCATGCTCTTCCTTCCAAATGAACTTAACATTTTTCTTTCTAAGAGAATTTAAGGGACAAGCGATCTCGGCGAAATTTGGAATAAATTTGTGAAAGTATCCTAACATACCAATGAAACGAGCTATCCCCTTCTGGGACTTAGGGGTGGGAAACTCCCGTATACTTTTTGTTCTATTGGGATCGATAGATATACCATTTTCGTCAACCAAGTGACCTAAAAATGAGATTTGTTTCTTAGCAAATACGGCCTTCTCAGGATTCACTGTGAAACCGGCTTCTTTCAATTTAGACAAGACCACGTTAATGTGGGACAAATGAGAATCGAAATCTTTTGAATAAATGACAATATCATCCAAATAATGAAATACAAACTTGTATTTGACCTCTTCAAAAAGAGTGTCAAGTACAGATGACAACACTTGAGCTCCGGTGGCCAAACCGAACGGTATTCTTTTAAATTGAAAAGTTTGTTGCATAGTGCAAAACGTAGTAAGGTGACGGCTTTCCTTGGCTAGGGGAATTTGATAATATGCCTGATTTAAATCAAGTACAGAAAAATATTTCGCGCCGTTGAAAAAGTGAAAGCAGTTCTCAATGTTTGGCAAGGGGACTGAATCTAGACATACTTTCTTATTCAAATAGCGGTAGTCCACAACTAGACGCCAAGATTCACTATCGGGATCATCCTTATTACCTTTAGGCACCAAGAAGCAAGGACTAGAGTAATTGGAAATAGCTTTTTCAATCACTCCATCTTTCAACATTTTCTTAACCTTAGTATTGACAATCGCCATCTTCATGGGATTCAACTGATAGGGAGGACGTCGAACCGGTTCTGTAGAAGTTAATCGAATTTGATATTCAATAAGGTTGGTCTTACCTAAACGTTTGGATAATACTTCATCAAACTCGGATAATACAGCATTCAACAAGACTGCTCCTCAGACTTCAGACTGACTTCACCTTCAGATGCGGTAATAGTGTTGGCCAGATTAGAGAATAAAGCCTTCCAGTTATTCACAAATTCAAATTTAAATTTAGGTCTGAAACCGAAATAATATTGTTTATTGAAAAGATCAAGTATTAATTTAGAATAATTTATGAAATCACATCCTAAGATCACAGGGAAAGACAAATTGTCAGCTACAAAAAATTTGAAACACCAACTAAAATTGTCAACTTGAATTTTAATAACTATGGATTCAGAAAGAATCAATTGTCAGTAGGACAACTTAGATGTTCTTTTAATATGCTCAAATTAGCGGGTTTCAAAAGTATCTCTTCTAAAATTAGTCTAGAAATAATTGATCCGAGAGCGCCAGAGTCGAGTAATGCAGAAGCACTTAGCGTCTGTTAGCCTATTTTGCATACTTTAATAGGAGCAATATTGGTTGGCAAAGCTTTAATTTTACTGTTAGCGGATGTCTCCTATCCAATTTTTACGACAGTAGGACCTTCTTTGAGTTTTGGAATTAGAATTATGGGAAATCTCATTATTTTGGGAACTACCTTGTAAGATAGAGTATTACAACCGTTTTTAAATTTTGAAAAGGATTTATTATTGTTTTGGCCATTGCTCTAGTAGTATTAAATGCCTTCTTATTTATTCCGTTTTCTAGTCAACTCTTTTTGTTCCTACAATCTCTCGAAAAATGCCCAAATTTTTGACAGGTATAGCACTTAACATTTTGATCTCTTTTAGGCTGATTATTTGAAAAGGCAGGTTTAGAATTTTGATTATTAGGGAATTTTCGGTAGTCGGCACTAGATGGATTAGACCTACAATTTCTAGCTATGTGTCCTTCCTTTTTACAATGAAAACAGATTTGTCTACTATTGGAATTGTTCACTTTCTGATTAGAATTATTACTATTCCGCGAACTCTCTACACGATTTCTTTCATTATCAGCAAAGCTGATGTTTTGAGCTTGTACACTTAATTCATTAAGTTCTTGGAATGTATGGGGCCTATTCTGAAAGACTAAGCGGCAGCGTTCCGAGGATTTAAACCGGAACAAATGTTGTTTACTATTTCACTTTCACTTAATTTCAGCCTCAGCAATTTAGCTGCTTCTTTAATTGAAACTATATAAGCTGACAACGGTTCACCGGACCTTTGTAGACGGTAAAACTCTTCTCGTTCAATCACGGACAGAAGTCTTTTTGGGATAAAAAAATCTAATGCTTCACGGTGAAGGTCATCAAATGAAAAATTAAATTTATAGCAAAACTAATTCGATCACCAAGAGGTCCAAAGCAAAAGGGTTGAAGAATATGGAATAGCTGAGTAGCAGCTAAGTTAAATTGTGATTGAATTTTCAAGGCTATGGATAAAAATTTCAATAAATCTTCAATAACCAAACCATCAGTGTGGGGTAAGTCCCTCAACAAATTTTCAATAGGATTCGGGAGACGATTATATATGTTGCTGAACATAGGTTCTGAAGTCGATCTACCTAATGAATTATGCAAATTTCTACTTGGCTGGACCACAGGCACAAAACAACTAGTACTGGTTGACGCAATAGGTGGTCTGTCATCAACAGGAATAAGATTATGAGTTGCCAAGTTAGGAAGGGTAACAGTCAAACGTGGGCCTCCAGTACAAATTACATCACTGACCTTGGATGTTCCTGTTTTAACAACGGTATCAACCTTGGATGACTCGTCTTCACCTTCTCCCAATCCTTCTGTTTGTTCCACGACAACAGGACTCAATGCAGGAGTAGCATAGATACCAGCAACAGGCGACGTGGCACGACTCTTGACAACAGATTGCACTCCAACCAGGATATCAAAGACAGCCTTCAGCGTTTCAATATTACTCTGTAATTGTTCAATAAGATTATCATCAGGTTTTCCTTTAGCATAAATCAACAAGTGTACAATACGATTTAATATATGCAAAATTGAGTAACACTCCTTTGGAAATGATTTTTCCTTTCTGTCTCAGTCAATACTTCGAAATGATCTAGGTAATTATCAAAGGTACTGATAGCAGATGAAATCGTCTTTAATTCTGCTTCAGCGCTAGTTTCATCATAGACCGCTCTATAAACTTTAGCATTAGGTACGGATCTTAATTCGCGGTACTTGGTTCTTAAAGCTTTGACATCCAGCTCTTGGACTGAACTACTTGGCAAGCCTAAGGCTTCAAGTTCAAAAAGAAGTGTTCCCCGGACTAAATGATTAGGGTTAATATTCTGAGAAAATAACAAGGATAAGTCGAAATGTTTTTCAACTTCGGCTTTGACATCCCAGTAATTAATATTTGGACCAGGGCCGGTTGCAGGCGAGCGCACGGGTGAACCCATCATGGCAGATATTACAATACACACAATATTCTCTTAAATTACTTTGAGTTTGTCAATTACTCACTACAATCTCGTCCTAACATAGTGTACACCTCAATCCAAGCATAAACAAGGGTCAGTCATGAAAAAAAATTAAGAAAAAATTTTTTTTTATTTTTTTTTTATTTAAATTTTTAAAATTTATATTTCAAGGAGGATGAACCAACCCTGATAAGCAGAGTGGCGCAGTTGAAACAACCCTTCTAATTTGGAAAAGTAATTTTGATTTTAATTTTGATTTTGGGTTGAATGCTAGAAAAGAAAGTGAGCGCAGTTTTCATGTCTGACCCTGTATAAGCTTATCTAGTGGATTGAGGTGAAGTCAATAATACGACTAGATATAGTAAGACTCGGTGCTATAATATTTCAATTTTAAAATTAAATTCACACAATACAAATATCTCAGAAACTAGGAACTAACATCCTAAATCTGTGCTTTAAAGATCTTAATAAAGTTGCATAATTTACTTTGATCTCAGAAGGAGAAAATTTTATGATTAAATTTGAGGTTACTTAAAATCTTGAAATTGATTGAAAATTTGAAGTTGATTAAATATTGTTACCAGGCCTGGACTTTTCAAAAAACAAATATACTAAGTTTACTCGCTAGGTTACATTTTTACATCTTAAACTAGTCGCAGACGCTGATATGTGCGTAGATAGGTTACGACGGTCCCAATTACGAATTTAAGTAGAACTTGAAAAAGTCTGTCACTCATAACACGCACTAGATCATCGGCCGAATATAAAATTGAAATTTGGTACTTAGCGAATCCTGGGTGACTTGAGACTCCTTCCCGAGGGTGGTCACTTATCCCGACGTACACCCATTGTACGCCCAAGCAGCGGTAATCACTTCTAGGTCGGTGTCACTCAAGCCAGGGACACTCCAAGTGTAGAGGAACAGATTCATTGCCGAGTCACGGTTCAGACCCGCAATTGTCGAAGTTCAAGACATCAGAGTCGATCTCGAAGACTTCCGGGTAAATCAAGGACCGCTGTAATTTTCAAATTACAGAATAATAATAATACATTCTACTACAGACTGAATACATACAATCAATTTACTGTTCACAAAATTCATGGGCAGAAGGCCTGAATAAATAATTTGAGACGTATACTGATATATATTCCACAAGAGCAATAGATCAATCTGCTAGGAACCTAGACTGGTGATTAAATTAATAACATGTTACCCAACAATATGGTAGTACAACTTTATCAACTAAATCGAACACAGAAATACTCTACTTAGCCATAATAAGTACTTTAAGAACAAAATTTAAAAACAATCATCAAAATATACTTTGTGTAGTCTAATTCGATTACACTGACATTGTGGTTAGAAATTTTGAATTTATTCGTTTCCTACTAGAGGTTGGGTTAGTCCCAAAAACATACCAACATCTCAGGTGAAGTTTACACTCTGAACTATTGCACATAACCTTAATTTGAACAATTTATCAGACTAAATTTTGGAACACAAGAAGTTTTTGGTTAGCACCTGTTTTTTCTTTCCTATAATATTGTATTGCTTGATCCAATAAATGATTGTGATTATAAATGATTAAAACTTAAAACACCAATCTTAATACTAATTTCACGTACCTTACATTAGCGGAGAGGTTGACCTATATCCAATTATAAAAATATATATATATAGCACGAGTTCACTACATTACAAAAGGAAGCTGAGGCGTGAGGCGCCTACAGCAAGATTAATTACTTGTATAAGTTAAAATATAAAAAAATCCATGGTTTAAACAACTTTAACCGCCACAAATGACTTTTGTCATCTTGGTCTCAGTTCAGATTCGAAGTGACCCTCCTGGTCGACAACTCAGATGTCAACCTTACTATTTTCAGTTGCCTTATGGGTACCCTCGCGCCTCGCTAGCAACCAGCCTCTTCATTGGCTCTTTCAAAACGCACGTTAGGGACGGCGGAAGGCGACCGACCAATCCTAGCCTTTCTTACTAACTTCGGTCAGAGTCAAATTTTTATAAACAATCACACAACTGTGAGAAACCAGAATATACAAAGTTTGCGTTCTCACGCCTAAGAAATAAAAAATCGACCAGCGCCGGCTAGTCGAAGCTGACACGATGCAATATACAAGTTTTGAGTCGCGACAATTCTTGATAAATTGAGAGAGAAAGAGAGAGAGAACTAGGTTCATGGTTAAAAGCGGCGGTCACTTGCCTTTTCTCACGCTACTAACACAAAGAGAAATAAATATAAATTGTACTGGTACAATGTCAAAAATATTATGGGTTTCCAATGATGAGATGAACTGACAGTAGTGAAGTACTCCTTCACGAATTGATATTGCACATCAATTGATTAGGTAAGAAGTTCAATTAGTGAAGAATCACTTATGTAGCCTATTGTAGGGTACTAGTTGAAAAGACAAATTAAGTTCAAGAATTAATAGCGTAGATCCTAGCAATAGACTCAATAGACACAATAACTTATCTTTGTTTGATTTCCCCTATTGCTAGGATTTTGTGTGCTAATTTCTTCATTTTTCTTTAGTAATAATTTTTTTTTCTAATTCTAAAGGTTATCTAGTTCTGAATTCAGTTGTCTCCCAAGGTTCAGATCATCATTGGAAATGGATGATCAGTTCAGAAAAATATTTCTGAATTTATCTATTTTTAATCGTAAAGGTAGTTCAATATTTTATTCCAATTCTAATTTATTTATTTCTAATTGTTCATAAGTGTTTATAGATTGATGGTTTAATTGGATAATGTTGGTGTCCAACATGAAATATGATACTATATTCTAGTGATAATGAAAAAGCGAATGATTTCACCATAATAAGAATGTTATTAAATAATAATGTTGTAATTATAGTCTTCTTGGAGGGTTTCAGGAATATGAAGGATTCTAGAACTCGCAAACACTGTGATATTCAAGCCCCGACAAGAAGTCAAACCCTACTTAAGTTCCATTAAACCAGAGACAAGTGGATACTAATTGTAGTTCTAATTGTCTCTGATTAAACCTACTATAATTCCCACCTACTACTATCAAAAACTATTATCAGAGATAAACAGTTATATGTTTAGTTCTTGCTATGGAACCTTTTTTTTCAAACATATATGTTTTGTATGAATCAAGTTGGGTGAGAAAATCTTGGATCACGAATCAAATCCCAGTGATTTCGCAATATTCCACAGAAATCCCACAGATAAGTTCACAAACTACCCTTCTAAGCTCGTTGAAGATTGGGAATATGGATGTGGATTAAGATTGGTGAGAGGGTGTGAGCTCTAATCCTAGCTGGTTGAGAACACAAGCAGCTGTCGCTCTAACACAGCACGCTCCCTCAACCACTCAAGACGACCACGAATTATTCAGCCACAGATATGGATATAGATACACATATAGAACTGATATAGATATGGAATTGGATACGATATAGATTCACATATAGGCCTGATATACAATTATACATATTATGGAATTGGATTGAAATAGATTCACCTGATATAGGTATAGAAAACATTTTCTTGGATTATCGGATTTTCATGAGAAATTTTGCTCTTTCAAGAATCATATCACAAAAAAATGTGAATCGATATTTTTTTCTATTTGACACACTACGAGTACCGGTTTTCGATAGTTAAGTGGAATCACTCAATTTTTTCTCTTTTATATTCATATGTGAAAGTTGCAGAACATGCAATCATTAGGCTTATTGATCTCTGTAGCCTTGGAGGAGTTTTTTTCTATCAATATAATATTTACCATTCGTTCAAAAATACATTCCGTTGTGCATTTAATCGGTGCGTTAAAAAGTACTTATCTTAAATAATCCATTTACCAAAAGTTTTTAAAATGCAAAAACATGATAGAAGAGATGGACTTAATTTAATAAATAACAAGCTGTCCCGGCGAACTTCGTATCGCACTCTTTCCCCCCCCCCAAATGTCCCCCCTCTTCTCCCCACAAATGTCCCCCTTCATGCCACCCCCCAAAAAATGTCATCCCACAAATGCCCCCCTCCATTCCCCCCCAAATGTCACCCCCACATATCCCTCTTCATGTCAACCCCCTCTTTCCCATCAAATGTCACCCCCCTCCTCCCACCAATTATTTTTTTCATATTTATTTATAGGATTTATTTATTTCTTTTTAATTTTTTTTATTTTAATGTATTTTTTTTTATTATTATTTGTTTTAAATTTATATTTTTTTAATTTTATTTCCGTTCTTCAATTTTATCAGTCCTATTCTAATTAAAAGAATTTTTTCATATTTATTTATTTTTATTTTTTCATTTAATTTATTTTATTTTTTTTATTTTTTATTTTATTTCCGTTTTTCAATTTTCTCTCAGTCCTATTTTAATTAAAAGAATTTTTTTTCATATTTATTTCTTTCTTTTCAATTTTTTTATTTTAATCTATTTTATTTATTTTTTTTTATTCCCGTTCTTCAATTTTATTATTAGAAACAATAAAACATGTATGATACGAACGATAACTCATTCTTAATTGATGATTCTAGCGTAAAAAAATAATTAGAGTAGAAAACCTAGTACAAAAAGAAATGGTTCGGAGCTGGAATTGAACCCGGGACCTCATGATTACGACGCAGATGCTCTAGCACTACGCCACCAAAGCTTAGGGTCTGCGAGCAGATTTTCACATCTCAAATACACAATCATCTTTCCGTAGCCGCTTGGCCGGCAAGTTTGAACTGAAGTCTGTGAATTGTTTGATAGGTTAGGTCATTGATGTACTAATTATTTATCCTATTATATTAAGCGAGCAATTTCTGTATGTTTATATTTATGTATGTATGTCCAACGGATTTCGAAAACGGCTCTAACGATTTTGACGAAATTTGGAATATAGGAGGTTTGTGATACAAAAATTAGTTTGCGCCGGGTCTCATCCCTGGGATAACTCGCTGAAGGACCTTAAAAAGGAAAAACCGATCTTTTAGGAATCAGCTGACAGCAGAAACAAATTTCCGTCGGCTGTAAATGATGAGAAAGAGTGAGAGCGGTGAGTGTGGAAGTGAGACAAGATTATTTCAGCTGCTGAGACAATGCATTTCAATCACATGATCACTCGTGAAATACACAACTACACTAACTTTTTTGGTAAAACCAGCGGTTCCATTACTAGAATTGAGAAAAATATCGAAACACATAAAGCAGGATCCAATTAACTTGTCAGAAATCAGCTGTTCCAGTAATAATTAAACAGTGATTTTGAAACAATAATCAAAAGGCTTGAAAGTCTTAAAGACCTTTGAAGTCTTTAAAAGACCTTTTGAAAGAAGACCATTCAAAGAATAACTTTTTAAAAGACCTTTTAAATAATCTGCGAGATTCAGCATTTGTAGGTTAAGTATTGTGAACATATGCTCGTCGATCATATGTTTTATGACAAGTTAAATGGATCCTGCTATAAGCTGCTCCTATTCCCCTTTTTATTTCTGATTTTTATTTATCTATAGAAAATTAAAAGGAATTAGAAATTTTGAAAATATTCCATATTGTACTGTATTGTTATTTTTAAATTTGAGGCATGAAGTTAGCCATGTGATCTGTTTTTATTTATTTGAGAAAAATCTTCAAGCGTTCATCAAAACAGCTGAGCTGAAAATTGTTGTAGCAGGAATATTTTAAATTGTCAGAAAACAGCTGATTGATGTACGCTCGTTTACTGACGTTAAATCAGCTGTTTTCTGACAAGTTAAAATGATCCTACTATATCAACCCATATTATCCTATTATATTAAGCGAGCAATTTCTGTATGTTTATATTTATTTATGTATTTATGTGTGTATTTATGTATTTATGTATGTCCAACGGATCTCGAAAACGGCTCTAACGATTTTGACGAAATTTGGAATATACGAGGTTTATGATACAAAAATTAGTTTGCGCCGGGTCTCATCCTTGGGATAACTCGCTAAAGGACCTAAAAAAGGAGAAATTGATCCTTTAAGAATCAGCTGACAGAAGAAAGAAATTTCCATCGGCTGTAAATGATGAAAAAGAGTGAGAGCGAGTGAGTGTGTGAGTGAGACAAGATTATTATTTCAGCTGCTGAGTCAGCTGACAGAAGAAACAATTTTTCGTCGGTTCTTGATGTTGAGAGAGAGTGAGTGCGAGTGAGAGGAGATTATAATTATCAGCTGTTCCATTACTAGATTTGAGAAAAATATCGAAACACATAAGCTTATTCCCTTTTTTATTTCTGATTTTAATTTATCTATAGAAAATTAAAAGGAATTTGAAATTTTGAAAATATTCCATATTGTATCATTATTTTTAAATTTTGGGCATGAAGTAAGCCATGTGATCTGTTTTTATTTATTTTAGAGAAATCGTTGAGTTCATCAAAACAGCTGAGCTAAAAATAGTTGTCAACTCATTTTATTATTTCTATGAAGCAAAATTATACAAGTGCGATTTTTCAAATGATATGCATTCAAACTCGATTATTCATAATATTTCGAAAGCTGAGATTAATTTTTTTATAGTGCAATGATGATTCAGTGCATAAGACTGATGGCTGTACTTTAAAAAATTGTTTAATTTCATTCCTTTTTTCTTTAAAATTTCCATTCCTGTGCCTTTGTAGACCTACCCCCGAGCAGACCTCGGTACCCCGATATTTATTTCTATGAAGCAAATTTTGTAAGTGCGATTTTTCAAATGATATGCATTCAAATTCGATTATTCATAATATTTCGAAAGCTGAGATTGATTTTTTTACAGTGCAATGATGATTCAGTGCATAAGACTGATGGCTGTACTTAAAAAATTGTTTAATTTCATTCCTTTTTTCCTTTAAAATTTCCATTCCTGTGCCTTTGTAGGCCTACCCCCGAGCAGAGCTCGGTACCCCGATATTCCTATTATATTAAGCGAGCAATTTCTGTATGTTTATATGTATATATGTTTATATGTTTGTATGTCCAACGGATCTCGAAAACGGCTCTAACGATTTTGACGAAATTTGGAATATAGGAAGTTTGTGATACAAAAATTAGTTTGCGCCGGGTCTCATCCCTGGGATAACTCGCTAAAGGACCTAAAAAAGGAGAAATTGATCCTTTAAGAATCAGCTGACAGCAAAAACAAATTTCTTTCGGCTGTAAATGATGAGAAAGAGTGAGAGCGGTGATTGTGGGAGTGAGACAAGATTATTTCAGCTGCTGAGACATGCATTTCAATCACATGATCAATCGTGAAATACACAACTACACTAACGTTTTTGGTAAAACCAGCGGTTCCATTACTAGAATTGAGAAAAATATCGAAACACATAAGCTGCTCCTATTCCCCTTTTTATTTCTGATTTTTATTTATCTATAGAAAATTAAAAGGAATTAGAAATTTTGAAAATATTCCATCTGTACTGTATTGTTATTTTTAAATTTGAAGCATGAAGTTGGCCATGTGATCTGTTTTTATTTATTTGAGAAAAATCGTCAAGAGTTCATCAAAACAGCTGAGCTAAAAATTGTTGTAGCAGGAATATTTTAAATTGTCAGAAAACAGCTGATTGATGTTCGCTCGTTTACTGACGTTAAATCAGCTGTTTTCTGACAAGTTAAAATGATCCTACTTTAACAACCCATATCCTTATATAGTAAACTTATGAAGGCCAGTGACACACTCACTCACTCACTGATTGACAAAAACTCACAGCCAAAACCGCTGATCGGAGAGGAAAACTGTGGTCACCATTAGATAGGGGGCCGAGAGTAGGTACAGGGAAAAAGTAAACTTATGAAGGCCAGTGACACACTCACTCACTCACTGATTGACAAAAACTCACAGCCAAAACCGCTGATCGGAGAGGAAAACTGTGGTCACCATTAGATAGGGGGCCGAGAGTAGGTACAGGGAAAACTCCAAAACTTTGGAAAATTTCCCCCCTAAGGGGGGTTCAGGCCCCCCCAAGATTTTCTGCAAAGCTAACCGCTCATCGCACAGCAAAGTCATGGGGAACTTTTTTGTTCAGCACCCGGAGATACCCCGATTTCAATAATAAAATTCTAACCGGGTTCACAAGGGGGCCCAAGGGGGCATTTGAAAATTGTTTTTCCCAAATTGTTTTTTCCAAAAATTCACAGCCAAAACCGCTGATCGTAGAGAAAAACTGGGGTCACCATCAGATAGAGGGCCAAGAGTAGGTACAGGGAAAACTCCAAAACCTTCAAAAAGTCCCCCCCTCAGGGGGGATGTGGCCCCCCAAAGTTTTTCTGCCAATTGAAATACACATTTTACAGCAAAATGGTAGAGGAAAAACTTGTTCAGATTGTGGAAAAACATCGGAATATGTGAAAAAATTCTAACCGGGTCGGCGAGGGGGACCAGGGGGGGCAATTTTCATTTTTGGCCATTTTTGCGGGTTTGGCCAGATTTTGATGGGTCAATTTTTAATGGTTCTAGATTTTTTAGCGCAGGTTTTGGGCTCAGAATGTTTTTTCTTGGACCCAAAGACCTCATAAAAATGTCATCTGCCCAAAAAAAATATTCAGGGGGGCACCAGGGGACCTATGTCAAATTTGGCAAATTTTGGGATGGCTGTATTTCTCTTATTTGGATACCGGGTATTATTGTGCCATACATCATTGAACTCAGCTCATCAAGGCGATTCAGAAACATATGCTATATGCCCAAATCAAATAAAGTTTTTGGAACTCAAATTTGCAAATTTGCAAATTTCCCCACTTAATGAAGATCACAGTGGAGAGGTACCCACTGAAATACATTCTGAGCCTGGGACAGTGAAAACAACTATTTTGTTCTCATGAGTACCCAAAACCATCCAGAAAATTCCAAAACTATTGAATTTTCTCATCAGGGGGGCCCCAGGTCCCCCTCAATTTTTTCAACTTTCCTATTTGACTATTTAAAGCAAAAATGAATTGGACCTTTTTTGTTCAGCACCTCGATATGCTTCGATTTCGATAATAAAATTTGTACTGGGGTGGCAAGGGGGATTAGGGGGCGCAATTGTATTTTTTGCCAATTTTTGGAAATTTATTTAGGGTCCATTGTCAATGGTTCTTGATATTGTAGTGCAGTTTTTGAGGTCAGAATGTTGTCCCCTGGACCCAAAGACCTCATACATATGTCATCTGCCAAAAAAAAATATTCAGGGGGGCATTGGGGGACATGATGTCAAATTTGGCAAATTTTAGGACTGCTGTATTTCTCTTATTTGGATACCGGGTATTATTGTGCTATACATCATTGAACTCAGCTCATCAAGGCGATTCAGAAACATATGCTACATGCCCAAATCAAATAAATATTTTGGATATCAAATTAGAAAATTTTCAAATTCCCCCACTTTATGAAGATCACAGTGGAGAGGTACCCACTGACATAAATTCTTGAAAATCTCTAACCAGAAAAATTACTATCCCAAAAAATTTCCAACACAAGAAAATTTACATTCACGAGATAATGGGGGGGCGAAGCCCCCTGCCGAGCACGAAGTGCGAGTTATTATTATTTCTATGAAGCAAAATTTTATAAGTGCGATTTTTCAAATGATATGCATTCAAACTCGATTATTCATAATAATTTTTTCGAAAGCTGAGATTGATTTTTTATAGTGCAATGATGATTCAGTGCATAAGACTGATGGCTTCACTTAACAAATTGTTTAATTTCATTCCTTTTTTCCTTTAAAATTTCTATTCCTGTGCCTTTGTAGGCCTACCCCCGAGCAGAGCTCGGTACCCCGATATTTAATTATAAAGGGATTTTCTTATATTTTAATACATATTATGTTAACCAGTGCTGTAAAAATTCAAACGAATCCAAAATCATCTAAATCGGTTCAGCCGTTCTCGAGTTATAAGCGAGCGTACAGACACCAACTCTCTTTTATTAATATAGATAAATGCTCTTTTATACTTTGGTTAAGATTCAACTGGATTATTCAGACTGGAAACTTCTTTTATTCATCCATGGTTAGAATGTAGATTAGGATAAAATCATAAAAATATAAGTAGTTACTTTTTAAATTCTTAGAATATTTTTTATGGATGCCATTCTTATACAACAGTACAAGTATATTATGAAATATAATAACGATAATATGATTGCAATTTATTAACATGAAACCGTTCAAACATATGAATGACCATTAATAATATGTTGCCAACATACTTTCCTTATGTTGACGGGGCCAAAAGACAATTCATTTATAATTCATAATTTATTTATAATTCACAATGTATTTAATTTCACACAGTCATTATATCTCGTTTTTTGCAATAAAATTCAATTCAATTCATGGAGAAGGATGTTCAAGGATATCCTTCCCATTGAAACTGCCGTGAATGATTATCAATGCTTTTGTAATCGCTCATTCAAAGAGGGTTTACCAGAAAAACTTTTTGAAAATAACAGACAAATTCATGTTACTTAGCCAAGGTAATTATAATACATTCCATTCACCTTGCTTTCAACTGCTTGATTAGTTGACTAATACTCTATTCGTACAACAAATCACAATTAGTCTAAACACAAATACGGTTCCAAAACTTCTCTGTCTAATAGTCAGGACATATATCACGTTTAAGACTAGCCACCACGATCAAAGTAATTGGATTTGTCTAGCAAGTTTGCACCTTGGTCGCCATTTTTTTCGCAGGGGTCGTTGTCTGGTAGGTGTTTAATGGAAGGTGACAGAGCGGTAAGCCTTGAACAGTGTTGGTGGCGGGGGGGGGGGGGTAACCCCCTTCTTAACCCGTGGACGGTACTATCATAAGGCGTGCGGAAGTTGCAAGAGGATTACCCAGGGGTTTTTGGACCATTTCGCATGTTGGTGTGAAACTCGGTAGTGGTTGATGCTGTAGGGGTTCTGGGGGGGGGGAAGGAGGTTGGAGGGGGTGGAACTCATCCTATTATATTGAGAGCATGGGGATGGGTAAGAGATGAGAAAAAGAGAGGGGAGTCGGCAAGAAGAGTTGGGAGCCAGATGCACCTAATGGGAATTTCCATAGAGCTTTCTGGCCAAGTCCTCAGCTTTCTCTATGTTCGTAATGAACTTTGCACTTGCAACTTGTTCATTCACCACCACTATCTCCCCTCCCCTTCCCCCCCCCATCAAGAGCTGTTTCGTTCGCCTCTACCAGAAGCTTTCCAACCTTCCTTCTCCTCCACCAAAAAAACCAAAAAAATCACATCGAGCCTCATCTGTTGTATAGCCTAGCTGATTTTCACCAGAACGGCCTCCAGTCATGGCTTGTTACTCAATAACCTAGGTTCCTATACTTTTTTCTCAGCATATTTTTTGAGAATAAAATGTGATTTCCATAAATGAAATGAGTTTCCGAGTGAGCCAGAAAAAGTTGACTGGGGAAATTGATTCAAATACAAACTCCGTCTAGTGAATGCTAATTTCTCAATTTAATTTCGTTTGAAAATTTATATTGTTTTGTAATTCATGACGTGGTTAAGTGGTAGAGTGGACATCATTGTCCAAACTTCGCCACGTCAGTAAAATAAAGAAGTCATTCCATTCTATTCAATTCTATTATAATTAAATTTCGAAACAGCTTAAAAATCAGTTGAACATTCAAGCATGGAATCTCGTTTGAAAATATTGGAACAGAGAAACTTGATATTGTAATCTACAATAGCGTGCAGGAATGTACATGAGTGAACTCTCACTCTCACTCTAGTGGATTCATTATTTTCGAAAATCAGGTATTTTTTTCCGAAAATTGGGAAACGTTTTCCTTAAATCGGGACATTTTTCCCGATAATCGCAAACTCCAAACAACGTGAAAAATAACCTAACATTCAAGCATGTAACGGTAACATTGACCGAATCACTACTTTTAAGGTTTCGGTTACATAATCTAGCCAACTAAAATAACGTTTTACATTTGCAGTACACGTCACCGTACTCCACTTATATTATTTCTATGTGTTCACAATCTAGGAGAACCCCAGCCAGAATCTTATAACCCGCCAGAGGATATACAGTATAAAAGAGACGGTGGCGGTTGGCAATATTAGGTTGGCAGGGCTGAAAATACTAGTGGCAGATAGTGGGTAAGTGGGTACGTCTGGCAAGAGAATAAGGGTTTGTCTTGGTGGTGGGGGTTGAGGAAAAGCCATACAGGACTTCTTACTTTAAATCGTAAATTCCAATTTCTTACCCTCGCTATGTACAGGAAGGGGGATAGCCTATCTTCTTCTTATTATCTTCGTGACCCCCATAAACCCCCTCTCTCTACAGAGGCGGAATCTAACCCCTTCGGGGTGGTCGTTGGATGTTGCCTTAAAATCTTTGCCCGTAAACTCAACTTTGAAAATCGTAAACCTCGGGGAAAAAGGTTTGCCGTATCCAAATGCCACTTAGCTGCTCCGCACTTGCCAGCTTCATACCGTGCAAACTACCTCCAACGCTGCTTCCACCACCAAACAACTTTCAAAAAGTCATACGTAGGATTTTAAGCTCAGCCACAGAAAAATATTTGCAAACTTATAAAAAGATTTGTCGCTTTTAACTGTGTCATCCACCTCTTCTCTTGCGGTTATTTTTCGTTGAGTCTGAGATTTTCCAGATAATATTACAGGCCACAGAAAAGTTTCTGGGTGGAAGGATACTATAACGCAGTTTACGGTGTACGAATTTCACAATCAAAACTCGGAAAATCCGAGAGAAAGATGGCATAGAAATGAAGTGCATGTATGGAATGAATAAAAACGTGTGAATTCATATGCTTTCAACTCTTTTCTTTCTTTCTTTTTTCCTTTTATCATTTTAACCAACCATTATATCAAGCTTGTTACTCTAAATGATAATAATTATAAAATTACTCAATTACGAAACATTTTTCAAGATTGTGAAAATTACCGTACAAAATACTGTTCCCAAGGAAGATTCCATACTAATTGCTATTATAATATTGTACAGTAATTATAAAATTATTCAATTACTGAGCATTTTTCTAGATTGTAGAAATTACCTTATAAGATTCTGTTCACAAGGAAGATTTCATACTAGTTGCTATTATAATTGTACAGTATCTACAAAATTTTTTATAAATTCTTAATTATTCTAATTGATTTGTCTACAATACATGTATGATTCAAAAACAGTGTACAATATAATATTGGAAACTGATATAAAATTATGCAACTCTCCACTTGATATGAACTTTTCAACTAAATCTATTTAAAATTATGAAGTTTGCAAATTTGAAGTATCAAAACACATCATTATTGTTATTGTTATTCCCTGTATTTCACTATACTTGAAGTAGAGTACAAGCAATGATCCGATTGCAAATTAATTAGTAAGTAGTTTCACACTGAATTCAACATTACAAAAAAATGAAAAGCATCGGTCCGTCAGGTGTATGAAGAAAAATATATAGTAGCTATATAATAATAGTTTGAAGAAATCGGAAGCTTATCACTCAAACAAAAACTGTTATGTACTTAAACTAGAATTGGAAATCGAGGTAAGATGAGATGAGACCTGGAACTCATTGTTAATTCGATTGCAAAGCCATTCTGGAATGTGCAGAATAGATCGGAACCTTTTAAAATTAGTTGCTTCATCCTCCGCTCTGTGGGTGGAAAACCGGGATTGTGTTGTAACGGTTTGATAGTAGGAAAAGAGAAGAAAGGCATGATCATAAGTATTACAAAGCGAGTTTATTGAGTGTGCGTGTCTGGTGCGGTGCAGCTCATGCACGCCAAAGTGCAGCCGCGTGTTCATAGCGAGGGGTCAAGAGGTTAACCGTTCCGAAATGTTCGTTCGGTCCCAATGGATGTAATTGCGAACATGTGTGTGTGTGTAAGTGATGAGATGTGAGTGTTGAAAAAGAGAAGAAGAAGAAGAGTGGGATGAGGATTGGAAAGGAAAACAGGAGAATAAGATGAGAAAAATGGGAGAAGAAGAGAAGAAATAAAAGAGAAAGAGGAAAAGGAAAAGCAAAAGGAATAGAAAAGGGGGAGGAAAAAGAAGTAGAAGGAGAAGAAGAAGAAGAAAAGAAGAAGAAGAAGAAGAAGAAGAAGGAGAAGAAGGAAGAGAAAGAGGAGGAGGAGGAGAAGAGGGAGAAGAAAAGAAGAAGAAGAAGAAGAAGAAGAAGAAGGAGGAGAAGAAGGCGGGGGAGGAGAAGAAGGGGAGGAGAAGTATTAGAAGAAGGTGGAGGAGATGCAGGAGCAGAAGAAGATGAGGAAGAAGAAGAAGGTGAGGATGAGGAGGAGGAGGTGAAAAAGAAGAAGTAGAAAAAGGAGGGAGAGAAGATGATGAAGAAGAAGGAGATGAAGGAGGAAGGAAAGCAGGTAAAATAGATGAAGATGGAAAAGTATCACATGAAGAAGAAGAGGGAGGTGAAAAGTGAGAGAATAAGAAGAAGATCAAGGGTGATAGATTAAGATAGATAGATAGGGGGGAGGAAGAAGAAGAAAGAGAAACTGAGGAAGAAGAGCAATTAAGACAGTACAAAGAAAAGTATAGAGAAGGAGACAAAGGTTGGAAGAAAGTTGACGATGAGCTAGAATTGAAATGATGTTTAGAAAAACGAGTGAAAAAGTGGAAAAGTGGAATGAATGTAACGAATTTGAGCTGAAAAGAAGAGAAGAAATAGGTGAACTGATGACGGAAGCATGAGAATGTGAGCCCTTATGGGAAAATGGTTAAAGGAGATCAAGAAGAACAAGAGAATAATAACATGTGATAAGGAGTGTAAAAAGGGGAAGAATAAGAGTGAATAACCGAACGAGAAACATGTGGAAGAGGAAGTGAAACAGTCAAAAACTGAGAGAAATGAAAATGGAAAGAGCGACAACGTATCGAGCCTGTGAGACTCATTCTGCCAGAGAAAACTTAATTGAGAGAAGCCCCTTGCACGAGATAGCATTGAAAGACCCCAAGTGCGTTAGGCTACTGCTATAACCCCCGTACCCCAATTCAACCCCCCCCCCCCCCTCCAACACCCCAGCAACATATGCACGCGAATGCCCCCCTGCTCCCACAACGGAAGAACCACTCGTTCTACTTCTCCCTGTTGTATCTGTTGCTGAATGATTATTTCTAATTGCCGGAGAAATTACGTAGATCGGTTGTCGATAGTAAACGAGTTTTCGAGTTGACATTCTGATTTTTGTGAGAGGGAGGGGTATGTAATATCGTTCTTCAAAATATTTCATAATTGATGTAAGATTTAAGATAATAATAGACGGTGAATTTTAAGAGACTTTGATCAAATAAATCAATAAGAATATATGAATCACCAGTTCAATTACATTTTTACTTTGATTTGAAAAATAAGTAGGTTCGAGTGAAAATTTTGTTTAATGTTATCATGTTATCATGTGAATAGCATAGTTTCTACCAGTTTATTACTCTTGTTCACTGGTGAGTTATGTGATTCACAGAAATGATATTAATAATTTCATTTGTTTCAATCGCGTTTAAAAATTATTACATTTAATTCTTGCTGGAAATAATCAAATCGACTGAATCCGACTGTATTTTTTTAAACTGTGAGTTTAGTATGAAAATATTATATATTATGAGACCCACCAATGTTATATCACTATAACCTATGGTATAAAACAAACAATCTCCACACTTCTATGTTGGAAATATAGAAAATATAGGAAATTCGATTCTCTCAACCTTGCTTCTACATAAAGAGGGGTAATCATTACTTTCTCATTCAAATGTCAATACCAAAACTCAATGGAGTTTTTCAGGAGTAAATGATGAGGAATCAATTTTTCAATCTCAATGTAACAAGTTACTCACTTATTGGGTGATCCAGAAGCTTATATGAAAGACTTGATGTGACTTCAACTCACCTGAAACAAAGAACAGTGTTATGATTTAGTAAAAAAGAATAGAATAACAGTAATGATTATAATACTAACGGTAATAATGAGTTTTGTGTTTTTAAACGAGAAACAAAAATGCAATCTCACTGCGATACTCATAGTATGGAAAGATATCTAGAATGCAGACCGCAATTCTAGCAATTTTATATGTTGAAGAAAATCTACAGGTAGTTAGTCCTTATTAAATGAGGACTAATATTGTTTTAAAATTAAATTCTCTGAATTTTGAAGAATTCGCACAAAAGTTTCTCATTCATCATTCTAGCCAATACCATAACCCAACTAGTAGGGTAGCCCATTTCCAATACATTTACGGCATACTTCAAGCCCATTCTATCAGATAAATTTTCCTGGACAAGAACGCGCTCTGTTTCCGATTGAATTTTGAGGCAAAATAGCTGTCAGATGGGATGAATATTTCGATCGGATAGGTAAAAGCAGTCAGTCAGCCCAATAGGGTCTCGATGGTTTGGGCAGTTTGATACAGCGTTTTCCTCGTAACCCTAGGAACTCCTCACAGTAGGGGATGCAATGGAAACCAAGGGATGCAAGGCTTGGTTGTATAATCAAGTATTGGCGCCGTCACTCGCCTATGTCATCCATCATATATGCGCCTGACAGCCCCCCTCCTAACCGCTCACTGGAATAAGTCCTTCCTTGAATCCTCTCATTCTCTCTCAATTCTTCGCGTTCTCTCCTCCCTCACTCTTCCTCTCCCCCCGCTCCCTTTCACTTCTCTCTCTCTCGCTCTCTCTCAGTTCCTCTCTTTTCTTCCCTCTCCCACTTCCTATAACCCCACGTGTTCACCGCGGACTTTGATTTATGAAAACGGAGTCTGCTTGCCCTTCTTACTTAATTTAACGCTACAGATACCTTTAATAGGGTTTGCTACCTTGTCACGACACGCTGTACAATTGATACTAGACACGCCCTTCATTTGACAAGGTGTGAATGTGATTGATAAGACAGTTAGTTGCTCTTGAAATATGAGTAAGATCTAATTGGAGTCATGTCGCCTACAAATTGTAGAATTGTAGAGATTATGGGTGAACTGGAAGCTATCAAGGGATTCATTCCTCGAACCAGCTTGGTTTTTTTGGGGAAGCGATCCCTGAATTAGAACAGAAAAACTTGCAAAAAACAAAAAAATGCAAAACAGATACTTGTTGGGAGAATGGAAGGAACAAGAAAAAGAGCCTGTCCTAGATCACGCTGGTTGCGAGATGTAGAGAAGGATTTGACGTGCTTGGGTGTGAGAAAGTTGAGGAATTCCAAACGAGTTCATCAATAATTCAGAATGAAAAGAGCAGAAAAAACAATAATAATTGTAAGAGTCTCCAATCCTCTGCCCTTTCATCCACCGGTGAAGCAGCCAACAACCAGCGAGAGAAAGCTCTCAGCCGATATCACCACATTATTTTCACTCGGCTTTTATTATCAGTACAACGTGCTCTCATATTCCGGAATTTTATTACACGCACCCTGTCTACTTTTATTATTAGATATTATTACAATGATGCGAATGCCGGGCCGTTTGAATCCGGTTTACGGTGTCGTAAAACTGAACGCGAAAAGATCCCCCAACGTGTACAGGCAGAGCTTTGCTATGCTAAACCACCACTCTGGGCGGCCTGAGACTTCACACCGTATTCCGGTCGGTCACAATGAAAAGATCGGCTCAGCAATCAATATCAAATGCCAAGGAATGGGAATGGATATTCCAGGTTCATTGAAATCGGTGTTTAGAGAATGTTGGTTCCAGATTGAACACGAATGAATATTCATATTATTTTATCTGATACAATTGCTAAATATTGGGATACAATTTCGAGATAAAAAAGAACAGGCGTTTCCTGTTTTTGAGTGAAACTACAAAGAGATCATTCAATTTGACGCTCGGCATTGGATAGACGGATAGATAGAAAAATATTATTTCTTGATGTTGCTGATGACCAGAGAGTACGATTGTACGGTGGCAAAGGAATAATACCTCTCTTACTATCCATCTATCTATCTAATGCCAAGCGTCAAATTGAATCAATTGAATGAATCGCGCTTTACTATGAATTCAATAGTATTTACTATAGAATTTCTTAGTAAACACTACTTTTTTCAAGTTAGTGCCTGAAAGCGTTTCAGAAGAAGTTTGGTATAGTGACACAAATGAATCTATTTCCAAACAGTAATATGTGGTCTATTGTTTTTCTACTAAAAAATATCGTATTTAAATATCGTATAATTATTGCCTACAGTAAATTAAAACTTTTTCGAATTTGAAAAAAATTCAGGGCAGGAATTTCATTTCATTTCTCGACAGGTAATATTGAATCATGTATAAGGATTATGAGAACGCATATTTTAAGTTTTGAAAATTCTTTCAAGTATTCATCTTGGATAGTTGTGAGTTTATTAGAATACCATATTAAGTATAATAATAGGCCTGTTTTGTTTTCAACAATCCAAAAAATGAGAGAAAATTATGGAAAATGAAAAAATATTGACAGCTGCGTTTTTTGAGAGCTGGAAGTGTGCATCAAATAACCCCAAAGAAGGCCCGAAAAAATATTTGATCTTCACTCGGATCAAACCACAAAAGTTTAGCTGCTCTCTCCAGCGATAATCAACTTGACTTTGTTCATAACATGCATTGTTGACAGAATGTTAAGTGTTCAACATTCATTTAAGATGTTGAAATCGATTAATAAGAATATTTAAATCATTCGAATACAACCTATGACACTCATCTGAAATCAAGAATCCATTTGTATTTTGCTCAACCCCATAATAATCATCATTGATACTCATTTCGTTGGTAGAATACTGGGAGACCAGTATCAGCCACTTGTTCAATTCCCACCAATGGACACTGAACACACTGTTAGCGACTCGTTTCAGAAACGAGCACCAAGCTGAGAAAATGAAACTTGAATGTTAATGATAATGGGAGACGGGCCGGGAATCCTCAACGGTGCAGAAAAGAGCCGGACAAAGTAAGTGAGTGCCTAAGTAAGAAGGGGACTTAATTAAAACACTTGGGCCACCCGGGTTATTAATGCACCTAGCCTAGTCTGGCAGAGCGGCAGACGTCCCACAAGTTGCACTGTAAGGCTTGTAATAGCGCAAAAAAGGGAAGACTGCTCTTCTTTAAAGTGGGGAGATAAGGAAAAGTGGGACAGTGAGGAGAATGAGAAGGAGAAGAAGAGGAACAGATGTAAAAATAGAGATGAGGAGAAGAAGAAGTGTGGTTGTTATTTATTGAAGTTTTTCAGTTTATCGATCGATAATTAATAGAAATTATCTATCGAAAAACTTCAATAAATAACAACCAAACTTCGAGAAGAAGATAAAGGAGAAGTGGAGAGAATGGAGGAACAGTAACATTGGAGAAGACCAGAAATGGAGGAATTACTAAAGTTCTTATGCATGTCTTACTTATAATAAGAACAAGATACAAAGGTTGGTGGAGAGGAGGACGTTGGTTTGAGGTGTAAGAAAATACATCATAGAGAATATGAGATGTAGTGGGAAAGAGTTCAACTGACAAACTCTTAAATAGGAGACTAGTGTAAGAAGATAAACTAAGCACTAGTATAAGTACTATGAGGAAGGAGATGTATATCACGATAATGATGATAAGACAGATAGGACAGAAGAAGAGGAAATGAGGAAAGATAAAGAAGACATGTTCAAGACATATGTTCAAGAGGAAATTGATGTCTGGATAGAGAAGGAGGAGGATGAATGATGCGAGAAAGAAATTGGAGGGAGTTAAAAGCAAATAAGATAAGAGAAGAACAGATAGGACAGAAGAATAGGGAATGAGGGAAGATAAAGAAGGGAGAAATGGTGAGATGATGTGGAACAAAGTATGTGAGCAGAAGGAATGCGAAGTCGATGTAAGAGTGTGAAAAGAAGATGTGGTGGGGGGGAAATGCAGAGTATAAGAGTCGAGGTAATTCAGAAAAGAGAAAGAAGCTGATGGAATAATGAGAAGAAAGAAGGACAGAAAGTTGGGAAGAAGAAGTTTGGAGTAATAGAATGAAATTGAGAAAGAATTAAAAAAAATATCTCACACAAACAACGAGTGAATATGCTGAGAAGGCAATAGTAGAATGGATATCAGTTGTTGAGAAAGACAAAGCAAGATAATAAGGAAAAGTTCAATAGGAAGGAAAGTTGTAATGGAAAACAAAAACAAGATTTAAAATGAGGAAGAGTAGAGAGGAAAGGGAAGGAGGTAGAAATAGTTTTGAAGAAATAAAATGAGAAAGGAATGTTATGTGTGGAGAAAAGATAAGGAAATGGACGAGTAGCAGTACCATGAATAAAGAGAGGGAGGAAACAGATTGTTGATGAAGAATAGGAAAGAAGAAAATCAAGAAAAGATAGGACAGAAGTCAAGAAAATCGTTGTCCAGCCAGTGTTCACTGAAAGACAAACTCGGACACAACCGAGTGAGACGACTTGTGTTTTTTCATTGGAGGGCAACTAAGCGAAAGTCCTTGGGAAGGATCCATGACGCTGGTCTTTCATTAAAGGGGAGAAACGAGTCGATCCTGTGTCCTAGGTCCTGCCGAGGTCCTTTAATCACACGCTTTACTACTCTCCACTATTGGCAACCTCCCCCCTCCTACAAACAGTCCTTATATTGCTTCCAGACTCCCCCTTGTCATCAAACAGCTTCTTTCACGTGTACTGCCAACGATATTCTCTTATTGCGACTTCTTTTTGTTCTTCTCAGTTCATCCCCTATCTTCATTTCCTGCGCACTTGCAACTTGTTCCCACTCTTTCTCAATCTACATAACTAGTCAACTTGGAAATGCAATTGACTTTCAAGTAACTTCTTTGAAATGAAAAAGATTCTCCATGAGACGAATCAAACACTCAACTTCAACATTTTGTTCAAGATGCTTGAAAGAAGATTCTTCATGAGACGAATCAAACACTCAACTTCAACACTCTGTTCAAGATGCTTGAAATTTGGTACCGTAATCATTCATGGATATTCAATTATTCATGAACAAAGACGGAAATGGAGAATATTGATTATTTCTTCCTTGGAATAACTTGAGAATGCTCACGCTTCTGATTCATCATTGTATTGGAACGTCAAGTTGAGTGCATATTGTAATTAGCATCACTGACTATTTGGTGATTTTAGTGAGTGACTTAAGTGAGTTATCATCTGAGTTGACTTTTTGCAGAGAATAAAAAATTATATAAATCATTGAAAAGAAATAACTTGCATGAAATTGATGTATATGAAATAATATCAGTATCAGTTACATCAAACATATAAATAAAATTAATTAATTATTGATGTCGTAGCTTTTTAGAGTAGACAGACTCAATTTATAGGTGAGAGAGCTCGCCACCAGTAATTTCATTCTTTGGGAAACAAACATTCGTGTTTTTGTCTAGAATAACTACTATAATTTTATACAATGTATTCGAATCATCCTGGTGATTGGAAAGCTATGGAAAACTATTACTGTTTCCATAATCTAATGACACACTCTTCAAATCTCCCCTTTCAGCCAAAACAATAAATTAGTCACACGACTCAAGCTGGCAGAGCCACTTTCAGCTGCAATCTCCACTTAGAGCGGCTATTTTTTCAACCATCAAGCTTCAAACGAACAACCACAGCCATCACATAAAAGATTCAACTCGTTCCTAAAATCTGGACAAACGGACTCAGGGGCCGCATTCAGCTTCTAAATCTGTCCATCTAAAACTGCCTTGGTTTGTCAAACGTTGAGTTTCCTACCGAATACGTGTGTTTGCGGTTGCAAGAGTGGGGAGAAGAGTGGGAAAGGGTGGGAGACGAGTTGAGGGCACGGAGAGAGGAAGAGGGAGCGAGAGAAGAGGATGAAGGGGAAGAGACAGAGAGAGTGTGAGGGAAGAAAAAAAACTAGATCGAGAGAGTTTTGGTGAGTTTCAAATATGGATGAACAATCCCAGGGGTAAAAGGTGATGGCCAGTAGGCAGTGGTAAACTTTTCAAGAGTCCATATTTTATTAAAACCGTTGGGACGTTTTAGGCACTCGCCAAAGGAATATCTCCTAAAAGGCCAGATAAAACGTAGGGCCTCCAACTGCCGTCAAAATGCACGTTTAACGCCAGCTGAATTATAGATGGTGCCTTCTCACCTTACCCACTCACACAAATGTTAGTCTTGATGGTGGTCCTATATACTTTGCTTAAAAGGGCTACTGAAAGAATGGGAAAAACTAAAGGACAGTTTATAAGTTCAACGTGGGAAGAGCAAGATCAATGAATGATACATTAAATATAAGAAATTATTAAAATTCTCGCCCCATACATTTTGTTTGAAGTTGCTTCTTAAAGAATGGGAAATACAAAAGAAAAGGTAGATAAATATAAGAAATTATCAAAATTCTCGTCTCATACATTTCGCTTGAAGTGGCTTCTTAAAGAATGGGAGATACAAAAGAAAAGGTAGATAAATCTAGTATTTGAGCAGAAAGAGATCAAAACTAGTAGAATTGTGAATGGTGTGTATTAAAAAAATATTCTAAATAATTGTGATTATCAGTTTCAATTTCGATTTATTTTTCATATTTTTTTCGTACGAAGATAATTTCAAGTGGAAGATTCAAGCAGAGAAGTTTTATTATCAATTATTATCCATAATACTCAGATATTCGAAAAATTCATTATGATAGGCTCTGCATAAATTCAAATTCTCTTATGAGTATCATACCCATTATAGAACAATTAACCAATTGAAGAACAATGATTTAGGTGAGATTTTGATGACGTTAGGTGAGATAAGATAACCAACAGTCTGCGCAAAGAATATTTTCAATCCTGAGATGATTATATAATTGTCTTACATTCTGAGCTTCAATCTTCTCACTTGAAGAAAATAAAGAGAGTAAAAGTAAGAGTGAGAGCGAGAGAGAAATTATGTGAGAGAGTGTCATGAAGAGAGAGAAAAAGAGTAAGATTGAATTATGTTCATGTGGATTACAAAATAATATCGGCTTTAACTCGAAATTACAATTATTATATACTATTATACTATATTATTATACTATATAATTTGATTGAACAAATATTATGAACTTGAAAAATTATTAAACGATATGATGATTCAATCTGCCTATTATACGAAAATACGATAATATGCCTACTACGACATGCCAACTACGATAGTATAATGCGATGTATCCACAAGGAACGGCGAAGATTGTACTCATTAATTTATTCCATTCTTGGATATTCAATGTTATCCTCCTCATAAACACTCAACCATGAGACTGAAGCAATGAGTGACATCCTCTACCGCTCAATTCTCATCTCGTCTCAAACTCGATAGTACTTCTCAATTTCTCTTCTCTTTCAATTTCTCTCTCTCTTTCCTCCTCCGCTAATGTTTCTATTCCTCTCTCACTCCCTTATCCTTTCTCTTTCGCACTGTCTTCCTCTCTCCAAAGACAACAGTCATCCACGCATCTCAGTCTTATAAATCTCTCTGTCCATCTGAGACTCCATCATTGTCGTTTCTCAGTTACGACGACCTAAAATCACAAGATTGGAAATCCATTAATCAAGATTTATAGAGACTAGGAGGGATCTATCTCGTGAAGCAGATTTCCTTTGCAAGATCTTCAGCTAGATTTAATCTCACTGGCCGGCCAACCCCCATCCATCTTTTCAGGGCTCAAGGGTGAACCATCAACATCTCTATTCTCTCTTCTTCATCTTCCACTTCCTACGATTATTCTAACATCAATCTTCCTCCATTCATCGACTTTTCTCATCTCAGATAACCGCGCAAATACCCAAAAAGAACAACAAATCTCAGTTATGGAGTGCAATCCATATGTAGAACAATCTCAGTTATGGAGTGCATGTCTACGTTTGATAAATTCTGAGTTTGAAAGCATTCTACTGTATATTATGAAAAAAGGTGTTTTGAAATTAAATATTTTTTTCACACACAATTCCCAAAAACAATACAACATATAAATACAATACAAAATTGGAAAAAGTGGTTAGGTGACCTCATTAGTAAACGTGTTGAGGCACCATAAATCAAAAACATTTCATTGGTAGTTTGAATAATCAGCCACTCAAATAGAGAATAGGCCAAAGTATATTTGGAGAAAGTGGGGTATATATTATAGGCTTCTGTCAATAAATTGTAATCTTCATTCTTATCAGCTGAATAACTGTTTAAAAAACAGAAGTATAATAAACCACAGCCATATAATTAATCCAATAACTTTGTAGGACTTGGTATTATCATAATTAGAAAATTCATTTAATTTGGCGGATGGCATTGGATAGATAGATCAACAACAAGATTGAATCATAGGTAATCGCATACCAATCAGGTCTAAAAGCTTGAAGAGTTGTAATATTTTCGAAACAAAATATTGACATAAAGAGATGAAACAAAAAATTAGTCTGTGTTATTGATTCGATGAGAGAATCATAAATTATAGAATTGTTTCTCAATTGATATTTTGCAATTGATTTTGATAGGAATTTTACATTCATAGGAATTCAATAAAATTCCTAGCAATGTGCACCTCTCAATCACTGACTGAAATCTTTCCCCTTGAACTCCAGTAGTAATCGGAACATTCCTGTTGATATTAATGATATTCATAAGCGGTGTGCAACATAGGTTGAGCTTGTTACACGGACTGAGACCACATACCGGGAATAACACGCACATTTTCCACCTGGCAAGGCAGCAGGCCTGTGGCTTATACATGCTAGCACCTGTTGAATTCGGCCTGAGTAAATCAAGATAATGGTGTGAAAACCGCTGGCTCGCTTACTATACCACCTACAATTCATAACTTTCAATCCTTATCCACTGTAACATGTTAATTTTCAGTCTCTTTTTCCTACTTGAAATATTTGAAAATAAATATTATTTTTAGTTCTGAATGAAAATAGCATTGTATAAGAGATTTCGAATTGGAACTACTGGTTTTATATCATTCATGCTTCCAAGCTCCTGGTTTCATATCATTCATGCTTCCATGCTTCCATGCTACAAGCTGAATTGAGAAGTCAAGAATGAAGATTGGTCATGTTGAAGATCAGACTAAGCTCCACACAACATAGCTTCAGTTTGAAAACAATACTAGAGGAGGTTCAAGAATTGAAAAGGTATTGGTCAATTGAGACACAAAACGTTTTAAGATAATAGATAATCAATCTTAAGATAATAAATAGAGTGGAACTATTTATAATTCTAATTCTTCATATCAACTTATCTGTTCCAATCATTCCTATGGATCAAGAAAGTTATAAAAAAACCTGTGAGGAATTATGTTTATAGCTTAACCCTTAAGTGCGCGCGCGGGGGTATAAACGACCCCACGCAAATTATTTTTTCTCTATCTAATAGAATATGTTGGCTAAACTGCCTGCCGTCTAGACATCTCTGCACTGGAATGTTGTGAGTCAATATTTGCAGTTAGTTTTGCAATAGCACTATCCGGTTTCGCACAACAAACGTTTTAAATTTAGTCTGCACAGTAGGGTCATTCGTACCCCCGCGCGCGTACTCGCGTTACCAGCTAGTTTTATACGGTAGGGTCATTTGTACCCCCGCGCGCGTACTCACGTTACCAGCTAGTTATACCATTGAATATATATCAATGGGTATATATTCAATGGTTATACAGTCGGGTTGCTTTTATCCTCACACGTTTACCTGTGTTACTTTCTTTTTATACATAGAAAATGAACTTTTTCTTTTGTTCATAGATTGATGTGTGATTGAAACTTAGTTTGTGCGAAATGACTGCGAATAATATTATAGTTGATGAGCATGTCATTGAAGTCCATGCAAATGAAATTATAGAAGACGCCACGGTATCCGTGGGGCTGGAGATTATTGTGAACAGGACTTTATTGAGAAAGATAAAGTGACAGTAAGGAAGAAAGAACCTATTACTGTATTTCACCTACTTCTAAAGCTCGACTTACAAAATATTATTAGGCACCTACCTGGCCCATGAAATACTGGCGAACATGACAAAACATTATTATATATCCCTATAAGTGAGTATTCTGTTCCTCCCTTCTTCCAATGTGAAATTCTTGCTACCAGACCTGCTACAATTTTAGGTATGTCATTCGCACAATATTCATTAAATTATATTTGAAAGTGGTTCTCAGTATCGATTTTTTTCTCCAAATACAGTTACTAACTCTTGCATGCAAACATAGAAGTAAAAAAAATTGAAATAATATGATACCAGCAAGTTAAAATGATTTTTTTTGTGTTGGGGGTCTAAACGACCCCACGCGCGCACTTACGTTACAAAACCGGGCGCGCGCACTTAAGGGTTAAATGATCATTATTCAATTATTCCAATCATTTGTCGATAGTGGAACAGTATCTAGCTAAAATGAAATCAGCAATGACTAAAAATCACTGAATTAACAAAATATAATAGTTTTTGTTTGAATATAAATAACTATAACAATTCCCTATATTAACACAATATCTCATTGAATACTTCACATACTCCTTTTTCCATCCTCAATATATTCCACATCGACATAGTGCCCTATAAAACACGCCACTATCTGTTGACTCTCATAAGAGTGGTTCGCGGCAACCGAGATGAATGCCAGCTATGATTGAGAGCAGCGTGCCGAAATAGACATAAGGATAGCTACGCTATCTTTCTGCGTGCAAAACAAGCGGCGGCCTGCGAAACGAGTGAATAAATTCAGCAGCGCGGGTTACGCGTGTAGCCGAATAAATTACGGCAGCGAATCTGACGGAGGTTGTTTGCCTGGCTTAAAACGTTACGTATATTCGCCAACGCTACATTAGACACGTCACGTGTTGTAGCTGTACTAAGGGGCGCCTCTATTCTGCTCTGCTCCGCTCTGATTTATCGGGGTTTCGACTTTGAAGATGTGTGGAAGAGTTGAGGGAATGGTTGGGTAGTGGTGGAGAGGTGGTGAATGGAAAGGGTTGAAGAGGATAGAAGAGAAGGGTGAGTGGGGAAAGAATAGATGTAATAATTGGAGGATAAGGATTGATTGATCGATTAACTGCCTTTATTTCCTGGGAGGGCGAAGTTAGGGCACAGCCGGCCCTCTCTTACACTCAACCCTCCTACACAATTATTATAATATTATAGCTTCTAAGACTTAAAGTTGAGTAATTTACAAATTAATTAAAAAAAAGGAAGTAGATAAATAAGAAGCATGGGTGTATAATATAACTAGTAGGAATATAACTTGTAATTAGTTGGAGAGGCAAGAATTATGAGAAGTTGGAGATGAAATTGAAACAAGAGTACAATTCTAGGTGTGGAGATATGAATTACTAGTGTATTAAGCAGAGAGGAGGAAAACAAAACCAGAATATGACAAAATTTAAACTATCATTTGAAGGAGAGGACAAGAAGCTTTCAAAGTAAATTGACTGTACATAAAAATTGAAATTTTTTAAATAGAAAGTAAATTGATGATCAGGAATGATAAATCACAACGAAAATGGGAAGAAGATGTTCAGAGACATCCATATTGTCTGTGTATGTGGCTGGGTATCTTTGTATGAGACCGGGCCTTCTAGACAACGACCTCTAAAAGCTTTGTCGGGTTCAGTCGCGAACTCTCATTCCTCTAATCTCAGATTTGTTGGGTGGGAGAAAGCCAGACCACGGGCTTCAGACCCATGGGACAGATCATCGTTCCCCATTCATCTTGCAAGGAGCTTCCTGAAGCTTTTCCCGGATTAGGAACCAGCGGTCATATGTTCACTTCAGTGTTTCATTCGAAGAAGGACCAACTACAATGAGAACACATTCAACGTACTGCATTCATACTGGGATAACTATTCTCATGTACAGTACTGTATTCATACTGGATGGACTGAAAATTTATCAGTAAATTAACGTCAGTGAATAGTATAACTCGGTGTACTAGTGAGTAAATAACTTAACTCGGTCTATGTTTGTGTGCCCAACTCTACTACAAAACTCAACTAGAATTACTGTTTTTAATAAGAAAAGAACACATAAAATAACAAGGAATACTAGATGTTATGATACTTTTCACCCTTGAAAACACCTGAGTACAGAAACAGTACCCTAGAACTCTCCGAGCTAGCCAATCACACGCCTGCAATGTTGCCAATACGTACACTTCTATAATAGTGATGAAGATGTTTAATTTCTGAGAATCCGCTCTAGTTGTAAATCATCCAAGTTAACACAACGAATCGTGTTATCAGACTGAAATTTTGGTTCAATACGCATGCGGGCACAGATGATTGAACAACACACGATATGACAACATTGCCGGGCATTCCAATTGGATAACGCACCAAGCTAGCCAGTAATTGTCTTCAAAGATGAAAAGCACTATAGTGGCAAATACACTATGATCAGAATTCAGCTTATGAATGGAGTCACAAAATCAGTTACAAATTGTAGTATATGAACTCTCAATATCCATCTGTCAGTGGTCAGTTCAAGGTGAACTCGACTTCGAAATATTTCAGACGTTGTATAATATATTACATTTTTTCACATGATAAGCATTTTCCTGTATTTCCTGTATAATTGTATTATTTTGAACAGACAGCAAGAAGAAATTTCTGAAGGATAATACCGTACATTAAGTGATACACACAGCATACCCTGATACCATTTTTATCAGTTATCACACAATTTGAATCAGATGCCATATAATCCAATTACCAAGTGTTACTACTGAGAATAATCAGGCTGCAGGTTATATTACTGGGTTCAAACTCCTCTCGGTTAGTTATCAGCATCCAAGTATGTATCTCTACGAAAATAGCAAATTGGTTTGAATTCTTTTAGGAAAAGGGTGTGCGATCACTCACATCTGCGGTTTTCTCGATTGGTTTGCCGCGCTAAACAGCGTCAGTCACGAACAGGAAATTGCACTTTTTTCTTGTTTGGCGTCGCGCGCTGTGTAGTAGCAGTGGAATCCATTCAAGAGAAATGAGATTTCTGACCACGTGTCAGAAAAATAACAGCTTCCCCCGTTTCAAAACCTGGTGGCTGCCTGCCTGCCTATTTTGAAAGGGCAATCAGTAAGCTGTCCGTTCGGAACTCCCCGCTACATTTTCCATCTTAGCACTTGTTTCTTGTCACTTTTCTTATACACCCCCTCGCTCTTTCACTTTTCTTCATCATTCTTTTCTGTTTCTTCTTATTCTTCTTGTTATCTTCCCTTCCTCCTCACCACTTCATCTGATCAAACATTACTTTCACTTAGATTCTAATCTCTTAGTACTCAGGATTACTGAGACGGATATTTATCATTTATTCCATGAGAATATATAAATAAATGATATTGAATAATAAGATAACTTTATTTCCGTTTCCCCATGTATTTAAAGGGTGCGGCACGGCATTTTACTTATTTGAATTACGCGCTACGCAGCGGCCATCGGTCGTAGGAGGTTGGGGCCATTTGCAATCAGAAGGGTGGAGTTTAAATTTCTACTCAGTCTAGGTTAGTTGCGGCCATGCAGTGGTTAAGAGGGGAGCGAGCGTTCGCAGTGTCTGCATACTTTTCCAACAGTCGTTTGATCATTGCAACCCAGCGTGCGTTTAGGAAACAGTTTAATGTCGCGCCCAAAGGACGTGTTCCTGGTCGAACATCAATCATTCAGTGGGTGGATATTTTTAATAATACCGGTAGTGTTTGGCAACCAAATCCAGGTCCGTCAAGAACCACTAGAACACCAGAAAACGTGGAGCGAGTAAGGCAGGTTTTGCAGATAGGGCGGTACAGAGACGATAGGGCAGTTACAGTCACTTCGGAACGGTACACGCGGATGATTGAAGAGTTTTTTCACAAAATGTGTGGTTTCAGCAAGTTGGTGCCACTCCTCCGGCAGGCGTCAATGGATCTCTTGCACGCACACCTTCCATGACAGCTCATCTCTTAAAAGGGTGATCTTCATTGGCCAGCAGGCTCGCCGGATTCAGCCCCCTGTGACTTTTTTTTGTGGGGATATCTGAAATCCGTATTTTTCGCCAATCGTCCGAGGACCCGAGCTGAGCTAAAGAACAACGTTCGCGCTGCAATTGTCGACAATGATCCAGATATGCTTGAAATGGTAGAGCAAAACTTCCGATCTCGCCTTACAAAATGCATTGAACAATGTGGAGGTCACCTAAAAGACATTATATTCAAGAAATAAGCTTGTAAGTGAACCAAACAAAACTTTAAACGTAGCATTTTGTAAAAATAAAAAAATTAAGTTGTTATCTTTAACACTTTTTGACTTGTGATTCTTTAAAATAAGTAAAATGCCGTGCCGCACCCTTTATTATTTCTCCCAACTCACTTTTCCAAGTTCAATCTCGAATTCATCATCATTCATTTCTAGTTTTCACTTCCCAATATTGAAAAGAGTACATTTCACGCACTCATAAATTTTGAGTTCATTGATCATACTCTTCTCTTCCATAGCTCCTTATTCCTTGCTGATTTTCCTAATGATTCTTCTCATCCTGCTCCCACTCATCCTTTTCTTAATGTATTCCTGTGTCTTTTTCTCATAACCCTACTCGTTCATTTTCACTCTAGAGTAGAGGTAAAAATCCTAAAAAGAGAATAAAAGGTAAAAATAAAAATCCTCCTCCTTTTGCGTCTTCTTAACTTGTTCCTTCTTATCTCACTTCTTCTTCTCTTGTATGTTCTTCTTTTCTCTGTTCTTTTCATGTATCTTTCTTATTCACTTCATTAACTGCTTATATTCTCTCGACCCTCCTCTCTCTGTTGCTGATTCATTGCCTTCTTCATACTCCTTTCCATTTGAAACAAGTTATTAAATACATTCGCAAAACAATATACACGAATTAGAATACGGTGTACAGTACTTGAATCTGCAGATGTGCAGTATGAAATAATAATATTCCTCCTTGTTTAAAGTGAAATAGTGATGATTCACAATTCTCTCTATATAATTAGTTCACATTTGAATCCATCTCAGATCATCTCATCTCCAGATTTCTGTTTCATCTCCAGCCTAACAAACTCTAATAATTCCGTTGAAATTTGCAACAAAACTTGTTCTGTTAATTGTTGTCCAAACTACAACCAGGCACAAAAACCTCCCTCCAAACACGAAGTCCGAACAGAAACTAGCCTCATTTGAAGTGGACGCAAGGCACAGAAATCACGTGGCCCAGAATCATCATCGTCATCACCATGGCCGCAGGCACACGCTCCAACAATCACGCGCGCACGTGACATCACCCACACCCACGCACCAACACACACTCACCATCTATCGATTTGTAGAGGATTCTCTCTCTTGTAATGTGCTTGGAATTGGATTCGGGGGCTTGTCGATTGCGCGCCGTTCTTTTGTTTCGTATTTTCATCCTCTCATCACGACACACTCACTGACTGTACCACCACAAGCAAACACCCCTCCCTGTTTCGCAATATCATTGTTTTTTCGGCAACCACCTTCCCTCTCCACCATTCTGTGTGGTGCTGATTCAAAGGGTTTTGAATAATGCATTTACTGTCGAGTCTTCTCCTCATCTACACTCCCCTCCCGTCACTCTCTCATTCCCCCACCCCTATCACCCCCCAATCAACTTGTACCCACCCCGATCGCCTTCATACCCCAAATTGTGTCATGAATCAACATTCGCTTTTTGATGGTCGAAATTGTCGCGGTTGGCAATTTGTCGTCGTCCATCAGATGACAATTTTGCTGCCAGCGTCATCACCCCACACTAGAACCGCCCTTAAATCAGTAATTATTGACGCGTTCAAATTCGTCGCGCCGGGCCAAGAACATTGCTCGTTCAGGTGTGACCAGCGCAAGGTAATACGCTCGAAATGAACAAATTTGGTGGGGGGGCGAGAGGGTTGGTAAGAGGGTGGGTTATGACGTCACGGTGTGCCTGAACTCCCCTTTTTATCCTACTAGTGATATGCGTAACGTTATTGCACTTTTGCCCGGTCGGCTGACTCTTGTCAAACGATAACGCGCAATCGTAATTCGGAATAGTCAAACACGCCTGTAATCAAAAACTGCGGATTAATTTGTAACCGATAGGTGTTTGTTGCGTTAGTGGATATGAGGCTTCAATTTGTTCCTTAATATTTGTTTTTGAACAGCTCGCTTCATTCATTTATATCATAGTGGGGGATCTACTAGCTACTAGTGGGGGACCTGCACAGAATAGCTGTGGAATATAGTCAAAATATAATTTTGTTACCTTAGACAAGAAAGCTCTATCAATTTTAAATAGTGTAGACAATTTCAGACTGGGTTTATTACTATGAGTTAGAAATTTGTCCAATTGAATTGAGAAGTTCCACATACAATTTCATCTGTTGAAAAACATACAATTGAAACTTAACTGTGATTGACTTTAACTTTAACTGTGATTTCTAAGGAAGCAGCAGAAACTTGATTCTACAAATACACCACAATTATAATAACACAGGGATTATATTCATTATGTAAGCCATAGATATCAACAACATCTACATGAGTAATGTGGATGATAAGACTTTAACTGGCGTTCATATATTTTTCATTCTATACAATTAACATTATTGTATATTATAACAATATTTATTTGTTCAGTATGATCGAGTACTGTATGTTTTTGATTATTGCATGTAGGAAACAGTGATCAGACTTGTAGAGAAGCGAGAGTCTTTTTTTGCATAAGGTGGAAAATAAATATGAATGAAACAAACAGACATCATCCTCAATCATTGGAAGCCAATCATTATAATGATTCCAATATTATTGGGTAGCAAAAAAAAACAGTAATCAGGCTACAGAAAAAAAACAACAAAAATCTATAGGTTAGGAGGAAATGTAGATGAATAAAACACACAGACATTACTCTAAATTCATAGGGAAACGGGGGTTGGCTTCAGAAAATACGAGTGTAATATCAACACGCATATATTGGAGTTTTTACCGCCCCTCTCTGCATGTCCTGTCTACAGTGTCCCATTTCTGTATGCACCCGGAGCCGTATTTCCCAATAGTCCATTGACAATTTCTAACCCATTTCCCGGCAACTGTAAGGGTGCAGGACATCGCATTTCCCCACTGGACTGGAAAGAGCTGGCGCACTTTTTTCCGACTCGACCATTACACCGTCTAGCGTATAGAACCGCATACGTCTGGTTTTTCCTTTTTCCTCTCCCCTGCAGCGTTGGCTTTTCCGGACAGTTTCCCTGACATACAGCACGCTTTTCCCAGACGCAATGCACCCTCAATAACAATCGGCGAATGAGCCACTCTGCATTCGCGTATATTCACAATTTCCAAACATAACCGTCTAGTTTATGTGCAGCCAGTCTTTGCACTGCAAGGACTACTCTCGAAAGAGATCACCATTAATTTCAAACCTTCCATTCATTGACTGGAATATTATACTGGCCTTGGAAAATCGATTCATTTCCTATTATTGCTAATCTTTCCTACTTTATCGATGAATAGAGACCCTGATACAAAGAGATACAATAGACCCAGATATATAATAGAGAAACAGTGCAAGAATACAACATTGATACAGTTAGTTTACAACGTAACCTTGCCGATAAAATCGCATATTATACTTTTTTTATGAAATTTTGGATTATGAGTAACATGAGAAAGATAGTTATTAGCTATTCTTTGCTTCTTCTCGTGATTTCTGGTGTGATAATATTTAGTGCATCGGAAACGTGATATATCGCTGGCGACAAAACTGGAAACTATGAAATCGTTATAGTTAGTTATCTCTTTTCCAGTTATTATCAATTATCCGATTTCCATAGATCGGGCATCATTTTGTTCAGGATGAAAGTTTTACTTCTCCAATTATGTGAATTCAATAAAAAACAACATCACTTCACTGAAAACCAAACATTTCAGTGGCTGCTATTTTGTAGAATTAATATATTGAGAACTTTTCATACATTTATTTTTTAGAACAAGAAATGTTTACTAGTTAACCTTCGAAATTTGACGAAGATATTATTCTCATTTATAGACGAAGAATGAATGAAGATTTGAATTTTTCAGAGAACAAAATTGCATGTTACTGGATAAGTAAGGAGACATTTTACATTAGATATAGGGACTATAATTTTGAGAATATTATTTTTGTTTTATTCAATTCAATTCTATTCAATTCATTCATTGATACAATTACGAATCATCAAAATATGATTAGCAGAGAAATAACATAAGATTGAAATATGAACAGACTCAGCCCAAAACTGTTTCTCTCCCGAATTTTGATAAATAATATATTAGAAAACTTTCCACTTCAGTTTGTAACAGTCACTATCTTTCTCGCCAACTTCTTTTGTTTTTATTCTTCTAGGAGTCACTATTTTTCGGGACAGTCTGTTAGTACATAAATTCTCAACCAACATTACATTATGATTACGAACGTATGTATTAATGTATTTAATCAAACCTACTAGTACGCTTATCTGCAAAGTAATCTTTGAAAAACTCCCTCCCATACCTCTGAATTCGTATGGATTTACATATTTTATCAAACCTGTAGGCTTATCTGCTGAATAATCTTTAAAAAACTCTCTCATAGCTCTAAAATCAACTGCCAAGCTCAGAAGTTGTTCTAAAACCGATCAGCCATACTCCTGACGTCGCTTTTAACGCGCTCTATTGGAGTTGAGCAGTTTCCGGCAAGCCAAAAGCGACAACACAGCGTTTGCAATTTCCGGCACCGCGGTCGCTTCACCGCGTAGCGGGCTGCAAGTCGGCTGCATTGACGAAGCCGTCACTGCCACTCACGACAATCATCTAACCGCTAACTTCGCTATTCCCCTCGTAGCTGATAGTTCAATAGCCCAGTACTGGTGAGCCTCAAATATTCATACAATCTTCTAATGTAGGTCATCTTAATAATTATATAGGTTTACAAGTGAGATCAGTGAAGATATTAATAAAAGTACTGAAGTTTCCGAGTATTCATCAAAATCCAAATACTAACCAACTGAAATGAGAAAGTGCAATACACTTTCAACACTTGTAGTTAGAAAAAGTAGGCCTATCATAACGACCATCATCAATGGATCTTATTCGTGGTGTGAATTCTAGCATGAACTAACTGACTATCTTTTCTCAATTTTATTATCATCACTGATTGTCTTTTTGATTCTTTTTCTCATCAATGTTTCCAAGTTGGATGAGAGCTTTTGGTAATGCATCTTCTAGTCTGAAACTTTGACACAAAATTGGAAATGGATATTCTTTTTTCTAATATAGACTGATGAATTTTTATCTACATAAATTCGACTTTAATTATAGATTTCCAATTATAGTAGGCTATTTTTCCAATGGATCAAGTTTTCAATTTTTTCCATTTCCATACTATCTATTCTCGAATAAATATTCCGAACCTAAAATTGAACTATGACGAAAACATGCATGATGAATGAATAGATCTTATCATGATGAATGATAACTGATCTTAACACGGTTCTGTTTTACAATTGGTGCAATTTGGATTCCATAGACATCAGCTTTTGAAACTGAGGTGGTGGAAATTGATTTCTCCTATTATAAGAGAGCAATCTATATTATTCTGCTCTTGGAAGATCTAGTAATATAGACCTGGAAACTTCAAATCCTTTATCACCCTCTGTTGTGTTACAACCTGTATTCTTAGAAGTTTCATCATGATACAGAAAAATAGTCCTAAACAGCACAAAAGATAGTATCAAAAAATTCAGAACCGTTATTATTCTAAATCAGGTCCCAAAAACTCCAGTGTTTCCACTTTGGATCCTTTTGGCCAAATCTCTATTAATTAGGCTTCAATTTGACAAGAAGACGGGAATTTTACCTTCTCTTGCCCTCATTCCGCTTTCCTCAATATTCTTCCTGTCACAATTCCTCCTTTCCCCTCTCTTTCTCTTATTCATGTTCTCTGTCCTTCCTTCCTCTCATCTTTCTCCTTTCCTTCTCTTTTTCACCCCCCTACTCCTCAATCACTCCTCTCCCTTATTCCCTTGCAGCAAGCTGGACTGCTTATACTGGACGACGGTCTTCTTATAATACAGTAAGGCCAGCTTAATACGAGCACCCCACACCCCTAGCCTATTCCAGACATCAATCCAAAGCCCGGGTCTTATTAAATTTGGAATGAGTTCCATCCATGCCCCTCTTTCCCCACCACTACCAAAACCACATGGCTAACAGCTTCCCCTCCTCCTCTACTTTCCCCTCTCTTCAAGAAAATCATCCCCCCCCCCGCACCAGCCCCCACAATGAGCTCAACCACCATTATTCTTCCTTTCTCGTTTTGATTCTATTTTCTGGAACACCACATGTGACCAGCTAGCATCGACCCAAGACTTCAACGCATCCAAAAACAACATTATACAGCAATCCTTCACGATGCTTGTCCTTGATATTGGGGAGCGTTTAATGGAGTTTTAAGTTGTTTTGGTAACATTAGAATAGGGGATAAGCATGAGTTATGCGATCTAAGACGGAAGACAATCTAGATCTCATAACTCCTTCGATGTGATATTGAGGTCAAAATCTCTCATAACCAATCTTTTGTCAGTAAGGAAGTCAATAAAATTCAATCGCCATGAGTGAACGTGATTTCACCCCACTCAATTTCAACCTCCATTTAACAAATTTTAGTGCAATTTAAGGAACGAAATATCTCTTCAATGTTGAATATTATAACATCAAGTACCTTCACTTTCAAATTTAAGAAAATTGAATAGTTGATAAAGCATAAGTTCATATAAAAGCATGAAAATCATTTGACAGAATCAATTTTCTGAGCATAGATCGATCACATTGATATTCATTTCTTCATTTTCAATTAATAAACAATTATAATATCAGTAACTGAACTAGCAAGAATCTTTTCCCACTAACATGTAACAAAACATGTGTATGGTTCATCAACCTCACTATTGTACAACTGTAGTTTACTAACTCAAAGTTGTCAGTGAAGAATACACCCACTTAGCAATGCATCATCTAGTGTACTGAGGGCTTCACTCGAAACGGATACTAGTAGTAAGTCAGAATTGTTACGGTACCTTATTGTACCTTATTGGCATTCATGAAAAAGTGAACTTTTTACATGACTGTGTGATGTATGTTGACGGGATGACTGAACGTGGAAACATCGCCTTCACATGTATAAACAAAATATTTGTTACAAGGAAAACAAGGTGGGGCTATCAAGATATGAAGGTAAGGATGAAGAAGGCATAATAGAAAGAGGAGGAGGAGGAGGAGGAGGAGAGGAGAAAGAGGAGGAGGAGGAGGAGAAGGAGGGGAAGAGGAGGAGGAGGAGGAGGAGGAGGAGGAGGAGGAGGGTGAGGAGGAGGGAGAAAAGATAGGAAGATGATGAGAGTGAAATGAAAGTCGAGAGAAAGTCGGTACAAGGCAACAGAGGATGAAGATTGACTAAAGAAAAGAATGTATCCATCTCGTGAAAAAGGCTGACATGATTCTCCTACTTCCGTACCCTTGCCTTCTTTCTACTCTCGTATGTCTCAATTTCTTTCTTCTCGCACCCATCTCAATTTCCCCGGAATCCGAATCGAGCTGCTTTCCAGAGGGGAAATGTTGCCTGGTTACCTGTCAATCATGTCTGAATACAAATTAGTCATTGAATTCGGGTAGGCTTTCGCGGTGAATTTGTATGTGTGGTATTTTATACAAAAGAACTTCTTCTCCTCTGTATGTTAGGATCTTTTACATAATAGGATTGATAGAAGTAACCAAAGCCAACTATGTCATCAGCTTTAAGCGTTGTATATTCAGATTAATTTTATGATATTCCTGGCCCATAATATCCATTGATTTTTAAAATAAGAATAAAGAAATTGCTATAATTCAAGTGAGGCAGCAATCAAATTCTCTGCGAGGATTAAATTCCACAAAAGATTCATTCAATGGTTGTGAACTGATAACCCATTATTTTCAAGAGAGATTTGATTGGATATAAAGATATAAAGAACTTGAAGATATAATTGAATGATAGGATATTATATTCCTTCCTTAAAAATATGATTAGATTCCTCCAGTTTCATAATTTCAAAATTTCAATTCATATTCAATACAGAGTGAGGAACAGTATTTTGAACAGATCACTCCTATTCGACAAAATACATTTTTGGAAAATATTTCCAAAAGTTTATTTTGTCAAATGAAGCTTATTAATTTGGTTATCATTAATAAATATTAATTATACAACATAAAAGAAATAATATATTATTATAAATTGTAAGGATACTCATGAATATTGTTCAAGACTTGCCTCCAGCTAAATTCAAACGATTACTCAATCAAAAGTTATTTTTATTCTTCAGTGATCTTCTTCTCCAATGAAAAATTTATGCTGTTGGATCCAACAGCTAATGTGTGTTTAAGTTACCTTAAACGCACATGAGTCAAGTGACCAGCTAACAAATTGAACTAGAAATTTGTTTAATTTACTATATAGAAATAATAAGATACTCTAGAAGAATCCAAGACTTTCAACATAGAACGCTTATCATTACAAAAATACATTGAAATTTTCACACCTGAAGACAACAGTACCGAAGGAAATTTTTTCCAACATACCCCTTCTTAACACAAGCACCAACACTTTTTCAAAGTCTTCTCATGTACTATTTTCGATTTCCGCTCCTTCCCTTCTCCAACAACAGGTTCCCCCCTCAGAGGAGCATCTGCACTCTCCCCAAATGAATTTCCATTCTCATCTCTCTCACAACTCCGGCTTTTTCGCCGAGTGCCTGATTCATTTTCGGCGAAACAAGAATGAATTCGTCAATATACTTGGCACGCTGTCTGAATTGCAGATACGGGCAACCTTCAATTTGGCCTGTCAAAATGTATATTGCCATCACGGCCCGCCACTCACTTCACTGAAGGCACTTGCAAATTGATTTTGGAGAGTGAAGAAGTGAGGGGTTGTTTGGCGGTTTCTTCAAAACCCTGAAAGTCTATTCATCCAAAATTAGCCGACATGTTATTGACTGACACGTAAATGATAGATGATAGATAGCTTTGAATTCTCAATAATAATCAAGGCTTCTGATTCATAGATGAATGGGGAAATGAGAAACTACCCTATTTTAAAATTATGATTTCTACTTCCATTCTGTTCACTTTGATTTTGATTTTCACAGTGAAACATTGAGAATCATTTCGATAATTTGGAGACTGCTATGATAAAGGAGCAAAACAACTTTATTATTATGGAGAGCGTTTCATGTTGATTACATTAATGTTTCTCTATGATTATGGTAATATTCCTCAACAATAATCATTATGAAAATAATATGTCCTTAAAACGTGTCTTGTCTTGGTTGAAGAGACATTATTTTGGTTGTAAGAATTGAAGCATGTTCATTTTTCATAGATCAACCAAGAACTTCACTAGTAATCCATAGTCTCTGTTGAAACTTATCCGTTAAAATTTATTAAAAAAGAGTGCACTCGCGAAAATGTGAGTGTTCCATTGTAAACGAACCATTTAATAAAAACCAATGTTCATCGACTCTTAGATGGATTTAAATCAACGAATATTAATTATTTTCCATAGAAGATCTATTTTAAAGTTGTCAATTATTTTGTATAAAAGATAATCCGTGAAGTTCATATTGCATAACTCATGAATCTTTCGTGATTAATACGTTTGAAATCTAAAGGATAATTATTGATCCAATTAATTGTAATCCTAGTTGGTCCAATCATTCACTATCAAGTAAGGTTTATATGGAAAACTTCAGATGAATCATGAATTGGGGCTGATTAACATATTTTAAAATTAGTATTATGAATATCGAAGTCGTTTCTATTATTTAAACGACTATATTATTTAAACGTTATATTCATGACGAAGAAATACCGCAATATCAATTATTCAAAAACGATACATTTCTTTAAATCTTGTATTATTCTATGAAAACTGTTCCCAATTTTCGAACTCTTATTCAAAGTAGAGATCAACTTTGAAGTCTACTGATTTTGAATCCCATACTCCAAGCACCCAATATCAATATTTCGAAATTACTGATTCCTTTGAAGCAACAGATCACGTTTCAAAAGACGCCTGTTTCCATCAAACTTCACCACACTGTAAATAAAGTTAGTCGCTCCTGGAAATATAAGAAAGTTGTTGCCCTGAAACAGAACCGCTGCCAATATCGATTCGTCGAATTATAGGAAAGTGATATGGCTTGTGAGGTCGAGGCAATTAGCCAACTTTGTTAGATTAAAATCTCGACCGGCACAAGTTTGGCAATTATATCTCTCTGAGCAAGAACCCATCGCGTCGATTGCAATTTCGAGCTAAGAGAAACGAGAAGTCACTTTGCATCTGAGACTCAAAGGAGGAGGAAAAGGAGCAGAGACGGAGAAGCAGAAGAGGGAGAGTAATAATAATAATGTTATTGGAGATGAGATAGAGTTGCTTTTGATCAGAAATGGGAATAGGAAAGGAGGACATTTCGAAAAATCAGGGGAGAAATTCAAAAGATAAGAAGACGGGGAGTCAGGAAATAGTGATAGGTATGAGGAGATGAGAAGGAATTGGGGATAAAGATTTGCAGAAGAAAATGAAGAAATGAAAAATCTGAAAAGGAAATGTAGAATCATGGCGATATCATTCAGGAGAAAAACAATAGGCTCAGCCTGAACCTCATGTGAATCCTATAAACAAACGTTAATAATGTCACTTAAGTATTTTCAATAACCATGAAATTATCTTTCATTCCAACCATATTCGATTTGGACTTGATTTCATACCACATAATATTTACTTCTTGCTTTCTACTTTTTCGTCATTGATAAAATTTGTAGAACAAATGATCATGTTGTGGAATTTTTCCATAATCTCATAAGACTTTTTAATTGTATTTTAGTCAATCTGAAAATACACTTGCACCCTCCTATAATGATACTTATATAATAGACCAATCAAATATTTGGATCATTTCTACTTGTGTCCAGTGATGTTTGAAAAGATGAATGGAGAAAATCCTCAATACTAAAGACATAATATCAACTTTATACTACTTTACTAGGAGTGATCTACTAGTCAACTAGATGTTAACTAGTATTCAACTAGAGGTTAACTAGTTAGTAGTCAATTGGATGTTAAGTAGTAGTCAAATAGATGTTAACTTGTAGTCAAATAGATGTTAACTGGTAGTCAACTAGCAGTACATCGAGTGTCAACAATATTTGAGACATTCCTTTGTAGAACTCCATTAGCCTAAACAGAGTGAAGTAGCCGTTTTCCTACTTAGAACCCAGAAAGTCTTTTCAACAATCGCTGAGTTATTAGCGAAAGATGGCAACCCAACTTTCAGCATCTGATGCTCCCCAACGTTTCCACCGTTCTTTGATGAATGCTTCGCGTGCAGAAGTGAAATGTGGAAAAATGCGAAGAATGGTGAAAAGGAAGGGAAGTACTTACTTGAGATGGTGGGAGGCGATTAGAGCAAATGCCGACAACATTTTTAAGCTCACTTCTAAGGGAAAACTGGATGAATGCCGGAGAAAAATACGTCTGATTTTTCCAGGGGGAAGAAAACTCACGAGTGGAGCTAGCTTCTGTTATGAAAAATACGCTTTCGAAAAATCTTCCTTTCATCTTTCGACTGGGGAAGCTTGAAAGGAACTGTTAAGGAGTGAACGAGTGAGTACTTGATCGTTTGAATAATATTCTTGGATGCTCTCGCATTATTCGTTACGTCCAAATTGGGGAGGCACCGGCTTATTGTTGATAACGTTACTAACGAGGCCACGAGGTTCCAATCATCGAATAAAACGCGAGCTCTTATTCGTGTGTAATAGGAATCCTCCATGAATTTATAAGCTAGCAAAATATCAACTCCAATTTCTTTTTTCGAAATATTTCTTCCACTTCAGTAGTCATCGGTTGTTTTCTATCGTGAATTTTAATGAGGAAATCTGAGCTGAATTGTTATTGCTTGGAGACTGACAAGGATCAAATCACGATCCGATATTGAGTGTTCTGATTTTCACTGGATGAAATCAATATCCATATCCAGGATGATAGGTATCATAGACCAATATTAATGGATTTGAAATTTTGAAAATTTGTCTAGTTAAAAAAATATTTTATGTAGTTCGATGTGAATTTCAACTTGTAACATCTTTCAATAGACTATACGAGCAGGTAATGATTGCGAAAACACAACGTATGTGGATATCCAGCAGCCTGAATTCAATTGCAACAAATGTTTTGGCAGTTCAGATAATTTTCAAATCCAATACTTTGAACTACAGTTACATTCAGTCCATATACCTATATGAATTATTAATGAATGTATTTTTATACATGGCAAGATACTTGTAACACAACGAAAAACAAAAATTTCAATCATGGTTGAATTCACTATTCTTATGTACTTGATTTTGTTACTTGTATTTTATTATTGAGAGCATTGGAGAGATTCCATGATAATTAATGGAGTGGCCATAGCCGAGTGGGTTAAGTGCTGGCTTTGTAACCAAGAGGTCCCGGGTTCGAACCCAGGTCAGACCATGAGATTTTAGCTCGAGCCACTCCACGTGTTTCGGAAGACACGCTAAGCCGTCGGTCCCGGCTGCCTAAAAACAGTCGTTAAGTCACGTCAGAGACCCTGAACTGATCAGGAGTGACCTGAAAACTCTGACACCAGACCTGAGCCAGCCAGGTTACACGGAATTATTATTATTATTATCATAATTAATTTCATAGTCGATATCAACGGAATATTTAAACGGAAGATATTCTAATATTTTAATGTGAACTTTCAAAAATACGAATAATAATTATTGACAGATGCAGTAACCTAACAATTTAGATGAACGTCAACAAACACGGAAAATATGATTAATTTTCATGAAAATTTACTAATCATAATTGAACTACTTGATATATACGTTGACGACGAAGATTAATCTTCATAGAATCATTCTCAAAAGATGAATTATTTCATATTACAAATCATCTTCCAAATCATTGAACGTTCATACAATCAGCTTCGTATTCTCCCAGTTGTTACAAAAATTCATGAACGATACTCGACCAACCGCGCTCCTTTCTCATAAATGAATACACCACCATCATCGTCAAGAGTGAATTATAGAAAATGTCCCCTTTTAGTGGCGAGATTCTGAAAATTGGTGTCCACTGGAGCTTGTTAGGTGGGGCTCTATTGTATTTCGTTTCCGATCCGGTAGAGAAGCGACAGAAAAGAAAACTGCGCGGAGAAATTTAAGATTATTGTCTTGCGATAATAGCGGCTGAGAGGATAGAAGGGTCTGTAATAAGGACTCGAGAGAGAAAAGGTCGCATTCACTTGGTTGGCACAGAGATAAAGAAATAGAGAGAGAAAATAATAAGAGAAATAGAGAGATAGCGGGGGAGAGAGAAGGAGAGAAGAGAGAGGAAGACAAGAAAATCCACCCAAATACGATTCTCGGTCATCTCTTGAATCCATCTGAATTCTCGAGTGGTCATTACTCGTATATTGGCTCGAAAAACGCTGTTTTCGTATTCGTTTTGATTCTTCCCCCCTCTCCTGCACCCCCTCACGCAACCACTTACCCGTTATATTCCGATTTTACCATTTTTATTTCCATCCTCGACTGAAGGAGCAGCTGTTGTAGTTTATTGGTTGGTTTCCAAACAATTTCGGTTCCCCCACTTCCTTGTACGGCTCTATTCATTGTTTTGTGAGGCTAACGCCTTCAAAAGCTCATGAATCGAGCGAAACATGGCCATTGTTCCTGACTCGTGTCATGGAGAAAAAGTGCTCTTGAACTCAAGTACTGGTATTCAACTCCATCATAACACTCAGCTTCAGTGAGGGTATTGAATCACGCTCCAATTCCCGAACTCTACAATTTCAACTGTGAGAATGAATTCTAATCCAATCTATTTCACAATCTCACTTCTTTCAATCCTCGAAGACTGGCTACTTGGATTGCGAAACAAGAATAAATTGGATTGAATTGGACCTATCTTTTATAATAATTTATTAAACGAAATTCCTAATTATGATTCAAAAAGCAATTGAGTAGTTGCAATATCCCACCCATCTCCTTCAATGGACCTATTCTTCCAGAAATCTTATAATCGAGAAATATCCACTCATTTAAAAAAGCGTGGTAATCACTATTTACACGGAACTTTATGGGTTTTGGAATTGTTATTCTCAGGATTAATGGATTGTTGTTATTGAATTGGCCGTTGCATTGCAGTCCATCAGATCCTGTAACTTATTTGGTTAATAATACAGTAATTGCTGTTTTACGTTTTCGTATTCTACAACGTAAAATTACAATATAAATAATTTTTAACCTGATCACTCACACATAACAATAAGAAAAATCTAAACGTTTCCTTAAAGGTATTTTTACTAGAATATTGGACTTCTATAGAGCATATCATGAGAATAAGCTATAAGCAGAGATAAACATTATATGGTTAGACTATGAGCATATGTTATAAGTGATCATCGAAAACAATTTAAAAAGAGCACTTTTAATAAATTTAACACTGCTCTCAGAAATATTGTAGAATTTCTCCATAATGAAATAAAAACACAGATGTTGTCTTCTTCTACTTACTTTAGTAACAAAGTAGAAGAAGACAACATACTTATGCCCGGTTTTTTAGTCGTTCGATAAATCATTCAATAGCTATAGAGTCAATAAATTTATCTATTCGATAAAACTTATTATTGCGTTCGTTAAACATTTTTATGTAACCGATAGGTATTGAACTATTTATCGGTTCAATGAATCTGGCAACATCGCAAAAGGCTTTATTTTGTAAACAAATGACACATTTTGTAGGTTAGGGTACCTGTATCCCTTCATCTGTTTTATTCTTTGTCAGTAACTATTTTCTCTACAGTCTACTTTTAGATTGCGTGTTCCTTTTCTATCAGCCATTTGAGAGTGAAAGTATTAATATGAATTAAAAGAGGAGAATTTGTTCTTTCATTGGTCACCTTTTCAATTTTTTTACTCTCTCATAAAATTTAGGGGCGTCCTCAGTTTATCATCCTTGAAGTAGACAAGATAAAAATGCCTACTTGGTCTCAAATTGTAGAGAACTTTGATGGACGTTTTCTCACGTTCACGTGAAGTAAAATATAAATTGTGATTATTTAAATTGAAGATAATGGAATGCTCTACAAATTTTATATAAAACATTTTTCAGTAAAACAATCATGTAAACGTTTATTTGCAGAAGTAAAAAATTTTTAAGCAATAAATCTGTATTTTTCTTCATTCTTTCACAAATAACTATGAAACTACTAGAGTTAAGAGTAAAATGGTAATGAAATAAATTATAGAAAAATTAATTTTGTAAAGAATGAGAAAAAGTTTGAATTGATATCTCTATTGGAAGCCGAGATACTTATGATAAACGGAACACAAACTAACCTAGATAAAAAATTGATCAAAATAATCCCCAGCTGTGCAGTTATTGGTTCAATAAATATTTATGTGCTGGATTTTGGCTCTATAGTTTATCGAGAGATTTATAGATCCAATAGCGTTATCGAGTGTTCAAAAAACGCAATTCTCATGTTTATC